>QKWP01000129.1:416233-468449 GCA_003550325.1 Gigaspora rosea | reverse complement strand
AAAGTTTATTCAAATTGGACTAATAAATGCCAAATTAATTACAAAAACTATTTTTTATTGAGGACTTTTAATAAATTCTGTAATTATATAATTCCTGTACTAGATGTTCAGGGTTCTATTATTGAAGTTAGATTTGAGTATAAATTAATATATTATCACATTGCGTAAGCAATATATATATTAAGATGACTTAATAAAGGTTAACGGCAACTAACTCCACCCTAAAAAAAAAAGGGTGGATTGGAACAAAATGCTTGTTTACTGAAATGGTAGCTCTTTATAAATGTGTTTAAGAATCGATTGGTGCTAAAATAATTGAAAAAAGTAAACAATTCGCTCTAGACATCTAAAAAAGTCATTCTTTATTATATATTAAAAAATATAAAGAGCGATATAAGCTCACTGGACATCTTTGATGTATTAAACACGTGGCCCATACCTTATTCATTTGGAAGACAATCATGCTTGATCGGTTAAAAACATTTTCCAATAGCTCCAAGGGGGTTAAGAAAACCCTTATTGTATAACAAGAACAAATACGAAAATCATATATCTGTATAATTTGCGACGCTAGAATAAAAATAATGTAACCCAGTAGATCATAACTAATTGCCATTCTTTCTTCATATACAATAAAGTTTGAATGTTCAAACCAATAGAGAACACATACATCGTAAATAACGTAAATCAATAAAGCTATATGAGCAGTGTTATTATAATTTACTATTCGAAAATCAACGCACGTGAATGCATACTTTCGGCGAAGTGATTTAATTGGGGAAGTCATAGAAAAGAAGACTCATATTAGATCTGATATGGAAATTATGAGAGTTTAATAATATAACAGTGATTAGCAAAATATGTTGTTCAAAAGTGATACTTTCGGCGAAGGGAAGCCATAGAAAAGGAGATAGATCTGATAATGATATTATGAGGGTATTTACGTGTATGAGATTAGCAATACGGGCATTTTCAAATAGGTTCATATGATAAATTTTCATGCGTACGTACATACATAATGACGTATATTTACCGCACAATTCAGACTTATAATACTTTTGTAAGATAAGCATTATATTTTAACTTAATACGGTATAATCGATGTACGCAAGAATGTAATTTTAATGTTCAAACCTTGTTCTGATATTTTTTTAAATTATTGCCGTATTGCTAAATTATTTTAAGGTGACTTACTAATAATTCTTTGGAAACTTCATGAAGGTTACAATACATACTTTCATTGAGAATTACTTAAATTCGAAACTTATCTTTAATTATATCGATATCTAATGCAAGTAAGATATAATGATAGCGAAACCATCGCTAACTACAATAAAGAACACGTGATAAAGAACTCGCGATATGGCATAATCGTTATTTATAACAATTTTTTTAAGTTTGTTACAAAAATAGTAATTGTAATTATAATTTTAGCTCCGAGTAGTTATGCCTTTTTCACTAACTCCTGTTACGCCAATGCAGGTACCTTCAGTTCTCCAGTTCAGCATCGAATGTCGTTAAGTACAATAGAAATACTGTATCATGTGCAGTACCCGTACAGACATACAGTAGTACTTGGAATTTGTCAGCAGCATGACTCCCAAAGTATGCCCCCGGTTACACGAAAAGCATAACGAAAAAAATAATTACGTAACCGGAATATTTGGTATGTACGTACGTAGGGTACAGTACGTAGGTATGTAAAAACACTGAGAACAATTGATAGAGGATTATCAATAATCGATGACTTCAACACGTGATTATCTCGTTCAAGCCGTTGTCTCATTTTTCCGACAGGTCACTTACCTGGCATAAAATAGGCTCTAACAGTCCAAACATTTCAATTCTTTTATTCATCATATCATTATACACTTTATTGATAGATCAAAAAAAAAAAATAATAAAATAATAATCATTACAGATTTTTAAACCATAATTGTGAGAACAAAAGTATTAAAAAAGATAGTAAATTGCCCAACTATAATTATAATAGTTATTAGTATCGAGTAAAAAGATCATAATTAACTAATTCCTATAATTTTTTGCTTTAGCACGTTGGTTTCTCAACATAGTTTCAGTAACACTACTAACTATATATAATATGATAACAATAATCATCAAAATGACAAATAATAAATAATTTTTAAACCAACTTCCTATTCCACCATCAGAACCATCAGAACCAGTAGAACCAGATTGGGGAATAGTAACATTACTGACACTAGAAGTTCCACTTGATGGATCAAAACTAACATCCTGTAATTTAAGCCAATTTGCAAAGTTTTGAACAACAATAGCACGAACAGTTACATTTCCGGAAGATCCAGAAGGTGGTGCCCACATGAAGTTAATTGGCATATTTTTTAAATTTTGGTTTGTATGCGTCAACGTACTTCCTGAACTTCCTGTACATGATTTTGTTTGGTAACCACTTGGAACCGTAAATGTTCCAATTCTACTACCTTTAGAATCTAGAGTATAAATAAGAACTCCTTCAACGCTTTTACCACCTGTGATTGATATGGATATTTGTTGTCCTGACTTAGTGGTAGTAATGGCATAACCACCACCAGTAGAGAAGCCTTGAGCACTAGATTGTCCATGACCCTGAGTAGCCATAGCATCAACATCGCATGTACCAGCTCCGGTCGGAAAGGCTGATACATAAAATGGTATGGTTATTACGAGAAGGAAAAGTGAAATTTTTACAAATAGATTGGCCATTTTTGCTTTTCTCTTTTTTTTTTTTTTTTGTTATTTATTTTATTTTTGAATTTTTTTTTTTTAATAAAGCTTAAGGGTTTCTTTACGTAAAAAAATCGCCAGCGATTCAGAAAGGGGATATTTAACAAAAACAGGTAAGTGATTATATGAATTTCGTTAAAGATAGACTTCGTCTTCCGTCACGCGCTAAAAAAAAAAAAAAAGAAAAAAAAAGGGTTCTCCCAAAACCTTAAGAACAAAAATCAAAAAAAAGTTCCGGGCTGAGTATGAACAAATTTATGTTACAACGGTAACCATAAAAAGTATTAATCGCTAAATATAACAAAGAGTGAAACAATATAAATTAATATTAAAACGTTTTTATATGCTCCTTTTTAGTAAAATGTTTAGAATGCGATGATTCTTATAAATACAGAATTTGTATTGAATTCACAGCATAATTATTATTGGTTATTCCCCTTAACATTCTAATTAGACATTCTAATTAGAATGAAATGATCTGTGTTATGCTTGAACTTGATAACGGTAATAATTGCGTTTGATATCAGAAAGCCGAGACTATACAGTATATTTTTAACTTTTTAGATACTAAATTTAAAACTTTGTGACTAATGGTGTAAACTTCGCCTCTACTACAGTACTAGTATTATTCATGAAAGTGCCAAAGGTAACCTATATAAAATGATTGATTAGGATATATTTTACCTAAAGTTAGTAAGCTTAGCGATGAACCGGACAAAAGAGGGAAATTCCCGCTTATGATTAATTGAAAGAATTTCCCACTTATATTCATTTGTATGATTTACAGTACCGATTCTTATGCATCACTTTCCTTTCGTACTCAATATTATTGATAACCGTGCAAATCATACATCAAAGCCTCACATTCGAGAAATCGAAAAATAAAAAAATTTGTATGGTGTAATAATTTTATTTTTAGTGCATAAAAAAACTGTATTCTACTGTATTCTACTGTATTTTTTAATTATTTTTGACTCAATTTTTCTTATAAATTCTACAAATTTTTTCACTGTCAAGAAAACCTTTCTCGAATTTTATCAAGTGATTAGATAAAATTATATAAAGGTATATAATATATATTTTATAATAATATAATACTATTATTAATTATTACTATATTAATAATATGATATCATGTCATATTTGGATTATTAACCACAATGTGGTGTTATATTTATTATTGGTTTTTTTTTTTTCTTTAACTATCCATGATACGTAATAGGTTCAAAAAAAAAAAAAAAACTAATATTAAAATTAATGCGTCTGAAACGAAATTGAAGATCATTTTTCCCTTTGTTTGGCATCTAAGTACATGTAAGACCACGTTTGTTACTAACTTTGTACAATTCTGTTTTGTTTGTTTAGTTAATAATAAATTCAAAGTTTCTTAAGTTTGTTTACTTTTTGTCTCTTTAGAAATTTTCATTTTTATGACCTTTTAGAAATCTCACTGGTTGAGTTTCTATCGTAAGCTTTTTGATTTTTTATTACAATCTGAGAGCCGGTCTCTTTTTCTACAAATTTTTTTAAAAAAAAACAAAAAAAAAACTAACCACAAGACTCTTTATTCTATAACGTTTACCAAGGACAGTAATTTTCATATAATCAGCATCTAGAAAACGACAAAAAGAAACATAAAATGAATACTTATATAGGAGAACCGGATTTTAATGCAGGCTACTATCAAGCTTTAACCTATGTTGCTATTGTTATAGTTATCTCGATAGTATATCAGACTAAACAAATTCAAAGATATCTTTCGGGTTCAAAAGTACCTGATATTCCTGATTTACCTCAACGAAAAGATAAATATGAACAGAATGTTTATGCACAAGGAATGAGTCAATCTACGACTGCTCTCGCTCCTACGAGTAAAATTCATTTTACTCCAACCGTATATGCTCATAAAATATGGAATTACGTTTTCCATATCTTGGGTGTTGGTGATATGTCAATTGGTGAAATCATTATTTTCATATTATACGTAACTATAAATATCATTTTTTTGGTGATACCTTTCAATGGATCTGGAATACCTTCAATGATTAACATTCGAGCAGCTTATGTTGCTCTAGGAAATGCAGCTTTTGTATATCCAATGGCTACTAGAAATTCCGTATTCTTAAAACTTATTGGTGTTCCTTTTGAACGTATGATTAGATTTCATCGTTGGGTTGGAAGGACGATCTTTTACCTTCTTACTTTTCATGCTTCTTATCAAATTACCATTGTTGGAAATATTAGTCAAATTTTTAGTCGAGAAGTAACTCGATACGGTTTCCTTGCTTATATTTCAATATTCATAATCATTATCATGTCTCATACTCTATTTCGACGTTATTTCTTTGAATTATTTTATTGGTCACATTTCTTTTTTATCTTCTTTTTCATTTTTGGTTGCCTTCATCAACCACAATTCCTTGTATTTACTATATATGGATTTGTTCTTTACGTAATTGATCGAGCAATTCGATTCATTAATGGATTTAAACCTGTTGGAATGGTATCAATTGAAGCTCTTTCTGGCGGTGTCACTCGTATAGTCTTTGATTTTAAATCACGTTACGAAGCAGGACAATACATGTTTGTAAACTTTTCGAATCTTAATCCACCTGTATCTTTAATTGCGTGGCATCCTGTATCTTTCTCTTCTGCACCTGGTATAGGTGCAGATGACGTAAGTCATGATAGTATACATATGAAAATTCAAGGATCATTTACCCGTCGATTATACGCTCAATCACAGGAAGGAATATATAACATGCCTTCAAAAATGAAAGTTGATGGACCATATGGAAGACCAACTCTTGATTTTTCAAGCTATCGAACTGTTGTATTGGTTGCTGGTGGTATTGGTATTACTCCAATGATTAGTATATTAAAAGATTTGGTAGATCGTCAAATTTCAAACAAGCCAATTGTGACACAATCCATTTATTTCTTATGGACGATACCTGATACCAGTAAGTTCTTTTAATATTTTAATATTTTATTGTTTTAATATTTTATTAACAACATTTATTTAACAACATTTATATTATTTATAATAAAATAGATTCTTATTCATGGTTTGGAAACGAATTAACTGAGACAAATGATAAATTCACTAAAAGATTACCAGAAAACAAATATTTACTTGACATTAAAATATTCCTTACAAAATCTACAACAACACCATCATCACTATTTTTCCAAGGTCGACCTGATTTTTTGACGGTGATGCAAGATCTAAAACAATATCATGGTTCTGGTGATATTGCTGTAGGAGTATGTGGTCCAACTTCAATGTTGAAAGAAGTGAGGAAAGCTGCAGTAGCTGAAAGTGATGAAACTTGTTTGATCAAAGTTCATCGTGAGACTTTTGAGTTATAAAAAAAAAAAAAAAAAAAAACATTAAGGTATTATTATACTAAATATGAATTTCTAGTATATTAGTTTTTTTATGGTTTAAATGAATTTATTAGATGAATTTATCTGTAAATTAATAAATATTGTCAATACACGATAATACACGATTTTTATTTTTTCGAGTAGTTAGTTTTATTTCATATATAATATTTGTACACGTGAAAGTAAAATTTACGCGAAAAAATATAATCAACTATAATCAATGGTAATAAACAAATCTTTTTCACGTGCTTGCCAAAAATAAAACTTAAGTTCATGTAAAAAAACTCCATAAAGATAATATTGCACAAAGTAAACATTCGTGTTCTTTGTTATACGATACGCAAAAAACTGGACGTGACTGTTTATAGAGATCATCGTTATCATGTCATGTCATCATAAGGTATGTATTCCTTATCAGTTATCATTATTAGCTTATTAATTCTTAGGATTTGGGTTAAATTAGAGTTAGGATTAGGGTGTACATACGATAAACCCCAAAAACGGGGGGTTTTATATATAAACTCCGAACCCACTTAAATTCCACTTACAACATTAATAAACATTAATAACACATTTCTTTCTCTTGGCATCCAAGCATTTTTCTACATTTTAAACCACCAATGATTAAACGTGTGACAATCCCCTACATTATCTACAATGAAAAAATTTATAGTTAGCATAGCGATGAAAATATTTATAATTTGCAGTATTATCTTTTAGAGATATCAAGGAGTTACGTATGTATACATGCATGTATTAAATACTCATTAACGTTAAAAAGTTTAAATTTTTCTCTGTGATATTTATAAGGTATAGTTAGGTCTTAAAATGTTCCACGACTTTTCCAATACAATTTAGTATTTGCTAAAATTGTTATTTATATTTAAATACGTACTAACGATTAACAACAGATATATTTATCGTTATTATACTTACCATATATATATAATATATATCGATATGTAAACTATATTACATAAAGTATATGAGTGCTGCCAAGGGAAAAAGGCCGTTCGGTAGGGTTCTTGGCATGAGGGTCTTGGCATGCCACTGAGTATAAAGGCATGCAATTAATTATAATAATATTTAAATATATAAAGATGCAGTTTATATTTTTTGAACTTCAGAAAAATATTTTTTTAACCAATTAAATTAAACAAGTAAATCATGTGTTTATGGCATGCCTTGGCATGAAATTTAGAATTTGGCATGCCAAATTTTTTTATCGTGCCGAGAACCCTACCGTTCGGACTCTCAAGTATGTTAGCTATTCACAAGTCCGAACGGCCTTATATTGTACCGGAAACAATCCATTTATTAGGGTACAAAATATAACAGATAATTAAAAATTCGAAATTCTATTAGTTATTTTTTTCTTGGCAGCATTTACATGAGTTGCTTGTATGCCATTTTAAAAAATTCGATTTTCAAAACAATGCCCATACTATATATATTTATGATTTGTTATGATCATAATATTTTCGTCATGTGTTACATGTTAATTAAAAAATTATCGGATACCATTATTGGGAATAACAGCAAATGATTGGCTGACACGTGCCGTTTAACGGTATCTCCCTCAGAATCAAAGCTTTCATGACTAATTAAATCAATAAAAAAATTTAATAACGACAGCATAAAATTAATAATAATGATAATATGGGGTGATTTCAATAAAAACAGCCCATTTTTACAATTTTTTGAAAAATTAGTTTTTATTAGATTCATATAAATTTTGACATTATTGACATTTTTCAATTATAAATGAAAGTCGATTTGCATAATAAAAAAAAATCAAGATAATGTAAAAGAAAATTCACACGAGGCTGCGTAGGGTCAACACATCACGAGATTACCCGATAGTCACCTGTTTACCTTTGATTAATCCCGGATCAGTCCAAAAATCAATTAAACTCAATTATCTCAAAATAAAATATATGTAAAAATGGGCTGTTTCTATTGAAATCACCCCATATAATAATAACAATAATAATAATAATAATAACGAGTTCTAGCAATGCAAGTTATTTCCCCGGCAACGCTTGTTATTTTCCCGGAAGTACGGGAAAATAACGGGGAAATAACTTGCATTGCTAGAAACTTGTTTTTTTTATTATTAATTAAAGTGGTGATTATAGGTATAAAACTCCGTCATGACATCATGTACATTAAAAAAAAAATAATAATAATATTTATTCTACAATAACTATACTTGTTGGCAAAACTATTGTGATTTGGGATTCGGATTTGGAACAAAATTTATTATGTTTGGGATTGGGATTTGGGATTTGAACCAGGATCCAGAGAAGTCAACGTGGTGTTCTTCAAAGTGCATAAGCTAATGTTCAATAAGTATAGAAATAACCCGGTAGATCTCCGGTCCGGGGATGCACCGCCTATCTGATGATCTCATCATTTAAAAAAAAGAATTGATTCTGTTTTCTAATTTCCGATTTCTTAATATTTTTTAGACTTTTATTAATAAGATACATAAGATTTGATAAAATACGTAATAATAATCTCAAATTTAATAATTTATAGATCTTCGCTGGCGAAACTGTGTACTATGATGATTATAATAAAAAAAAATTGCATACTGTATTAGCAAGTCAATAGTAACAAAAGTTATGAAATTATATAATAAGTGAAATTTCGAATGCAAACTTACTGAGTTAGTAAAGTCTAGAAGTGTATATAATACTTCTATAATAATATTATTATAAGAAATCTCAGTCTGAATACTATTTACGCAGTTTATTTATCCAGTTCAATTGTGATTTTACCATGGGACTACTTTAAATTAGAGTAAATTTGGAAATTATCAATTTTAATTTAATGCATAGTCTGATTAAGACGCGGACATATATAGTAATGCCATAAATTCTCATAATTATAATAAATTATGGAAAAAATGTTATGTTTGTACCCTCATTCTAACTTTAAAGCTCGCTTTTTAAATCTCATATACAATATATTCACCCCATTCCTGGTTTTGTGCAATAAAAAAATCGGAAACATTTAGCAATCAAGTGATTTTTAATCATCTGTAAATTTCACATAATTTTGCAAAAATACGAGATTTTTATCGATTATAATTAATATGTATTATACATAATTAATCGATTATAATCGATTTAATTTATTTTGTGGCTTGCAAAATTTGTAAATCAAAAAAAAAAAAAAGAAATCGATTTCGAATCTCTGATTTCCGATTTCTAATTTTATATAATTTATGTCACGGATGATCATGAAATTGGATGGTGAAATTTGAATCTATTTTATGTACGATTTTTAAAAATTTTTAGGACCTTTTTTGTTAAATTTTTTTTTATGGTTGAATTAGGATTTAGGGTTAGGGTTATTAATAAAAGTGTATAGGTGGATTTTGGTAGGGTTTATATTTTAAAATTGAGACCCCCAAATTTCACCATCATCTGATTTCACGATCATCCGCGACAATTTATATTGTCTTAAGGGTAGGGTGAACGTAGATCATTTTTCATATGATCTACGTGGTATATTAGATTGTTATAAAAATGCTTCTGATAAATTTTTTTAAGATTTTGACCAATTTGTATAAAATTTATATAATAGGTAGTTTCAAATAGTTTGTTTATAATAATGAGGTTGCGCAATATCTACTGTTTTAAAAAAAATTAACTTTACATATAATTAAATTTTTGTAGGACGCTATATGATTTTTGTAGGTTGTACAAAGAATTGATTGGTCAATCATATGATGTTTACATGTAAAATCATATGATATCATATAAATTGGTTACACAAAGTTGATCTACAGTCGATTTTATATGGAATTGGGGGATGGCTAAAGCCAGGTACATCACGAGATTACCCGATTTTTTCGATTTTTCCGATTTTTAATTAGGATTAGGGTTAGGGTCCGGGTTGGGTTAGGGTTAGGTTAGGAGGTGGTTTTTATATAGTAAAATCGCATTTCCGACACTTTTACTTAGTCAAACAAGACGGTTTGGATAGCCATTTTTTATATATTTCGTGTTTTTGTCTTTGCCATCTTGCTTTGTTTTGTTTGGACTGATCCGGGTTATATATCGGGTAATTTCGTGATGTACCTGGCTTTAGCCTACCCCTGGAATTGGAAATTTGTACACCCTACTCTTAAACGTCATTGATATTATGAAGACTTTATAATTTAATAGTTTATTAATATATTTATCAAACTTTATCGAATTATTTTTATTAGTTTTAAAATGCCTTCTGCTTTTAGTAAAGGCCTTCTTTAACAACAAAAAATTACAGTTATTATATATTGATAAGCCAATAATATCAAAAATTATCTATCTATATTAAATACAACTGTTGTTTTCATTCGTGTTTAACACATGATTTGTCAATAGAAAAGAGACAAATCATTTTTTGTAAAATTTTTGAATTTTTTTTTTTTTTTATTTTAAAAAACCAGGATGGGTTATTTACCCCCTGGGCGCAAGTGGCGCACTTTTTATTGACGTGAAATATGTAAGATTAACCTATGTACATGTGATGTGATTTTATGCTATGTTATCTATACACTAAACTTTAACACTTTATGCTTCTAAACCTTTTTGCTCTTCTCTTAGAGCTTTTCCCCAGACGGCATTGTAGGTCGGAGACTTCCTTTCTTATCCGTGACGTTGCCCTCGCAATGGCCACTTCATTCGATAGTGATTCCTTTCCCCACTTATAGGAGGTGTATATACACCAAAGTTCATATATAACGGTTGTATTCATCCATATTATGGCCTCCATATCTCCTCTTACTGCATTGATCGTAGGTGTGAAGACTTCTTCAACTTTCGAGGGTGGCTGGATCCCTTCTAGCTGAATGAGCTTATAGGCTGCGAGCCATATTTCCTTGCCTATTCCGCATTCTACCGCAAAATGCTCAATGTTTTGTCTTCTCCCCGGACACCATGGGCAGTCTCCAGTTTCTTGATCATTTATATGTCTGATTCTGTATCCGAGAGGTAGAGATTTGTGGTATAACCTCCACATTATGTCTTTTTTCTTGTTAAGCATCTCCTTTTGGTGAAGCCAAATCGCTTTTCCCTTGGACGATTCTACCTCAGTGTTGTTAGTTGTAAGCGCATCTCTCAAAAGGCTTACTACCCTTTTAACTGTAATTTGTGCCCCTGTCCATAGTCCTATTTGAATCATTGAGTCTTCCCATGGCCAGCTTGAGCTTGCCAGGACTGTGCCGGTCGCCTTTCGCCAAGCTTTTAGATAGGGTTTCCACTCGTCTGGCCATGATTTCAATTTTATGGGATTCTCTTTTATTGCTGTGACCACTTCAATGTTCCTTTTAGTTCTTAATAATCGGGTTATAGTATCTCTCTGAAATAAAGCCCACAAGGTGTTACCAGTCATGAGTCTTTTCCAGACAGTCACTAGCCGTGCATCTAGCAGATTGTTTATTATAGGGGCTTGAAGCCCGAAATCATTGTAAGCCTTTTGAAAGGTGGAGTACTTTGGTAGCAACTTAGATTTTCGCTTAACCCAATAGGCGATGTTGTCGTTAATTTCTAGGATCTGTTTTCTATTAGGTGGACATATATATGAGGCATACCAGATTCGAGATAGAATCAATGAGTTTGCCACGAGGATTTTCCCTCTCAGAGAGAGGTTTCTGCCGCTGTACTGTTCTATTAATTTCTTAATCTTGGTTATATGTCTTGGCCAGAAGTTTTTGGGAGCGAGGCCATTCCCAGATACCTCATATCCCAAGATTTGTACGGTCTCTTCCTCTGTAATTTTGTTAAAGTCCTTTTCATTCTCTAACTCGACTCTTTCCGATGTCTGTGTCAGGGGTAGCAGCTTTGTTTTCCTTTTATTTATTTTAGCGTTGGAGGCGCTTTCGTACGTTTTTATAATTTTTTGTAGTTCCTCCCAGTCTGATCTTAACCCAATTCCTACTGAGAGATCATCAGCATATGCTGCTGCCTTGAAGAAGAAATTACCGAGGGGTATGCCTCTAATATTTTTTTCAATCCGTCTCAATAGGGGTTCAAATGCGATAATATATAACAGTGGTGAGAGAGGGTCTCCCTGACGCACCCCTCTTTCTACTCTAAACGGTTCTGAGATGCCATCTTTGCCGAGAATATGAGCTTCTTGGTTAGTGAAGAGATTGTTTATTATCCTAATGAAGCCATTCCCGAACTTCATTTGCCTTAATACCGCCTCCAGGTAGGTGTGGTTGACTCTATCGAAGGCTTTTGCCTGATCGATTAGGACTAGCCAGCCTAGATCCGTGGCATTCTTTTTATTCCTGAGGGTTGTAAGAATATCTAAAACTGCGTCGGTGATTTGTCTTCCTTTAATAAAGCCTTGTTGGCCTTTAGTTATGAGTTTTCCACAAATGCCGTTAAGCCTGTCTGCCAATATTTTCATAAATATCTTGGCGTCGCTGTTGACCAATGATATCGGTCTCCAGCTACCGAGCTCTTCCAGATTTTCCTCTTTTTTTGGTATTAAAACCAGAATGTTCTTATGCCATGACATCGGCATTACCCCTGTTTTTATAACCCTGTTGAACACAGTTTTTAGGACTGGGGTGACCCTGTCTATTAGCAGTCTATAGAATTCATGTGTCAGGCCATCCGTGCCTGGAGATTTATTGTATGCCAGTGACCGGATTGTACCCTCAATTTCTTCTTCACTGATCTCTTTTTCTAGGCTTGTGTTCTCCTCCTGTTGAACATGAGGCAGGTCCTTGGTAATGTCTGAAATTGCATTATTATCAGGGGTCTCTGCTTTATATAAGGTTTCATAGAAAGTTTTTATATAATGTAGCGGGTCCTGTCCTGCACCTGGATCCCCTGGGATCTTAATCCTTTCTTGACAACTTGTCATTGTTCTAGATTTAAATCTGGCATAGAAGTATTTAGTTGAGCGTTCACCTTTTTCTATCCAGCGGGTTTTTGATTTTCTACGCCATGTTTCAGAGAGCTGACTTAATTCATCCTTTAGTGCCATCTGTGTTTCTTCTATCTTTTGAGTCATGAAGCTATTAACATCCTGTCTAGCCGCACATTTTTTGAGTCTCAAAAGTTTCTTGTTCAATTGAGCAATTTTCCCTTCTGTGGCTTTCGGTTTCTTGAATGCTCTTATTATGGATTGAATCCTTAACTTACACAAATCCCAGTCAATTGGGGCTTCTTTATCAGTTAGTTCTTCTATTACCTCCTTTGCCAATTTGTCATTACGTAAACATCGCTCGTCGAATCTCCAAAGGGCATTGGATTCGTGTGGTTTGGCTGAGCGGAGTGTGCATTCTAAAAGCATATGGTCAGAGTTTCCATGTCGTAGTGACACTTGCTTGATCAAATGGCTATATTCCGCTTCTATGAAGATGTAATCTATGCATGTGGCCATGCTTCTTCCCATCCGTGTATTTTGGAAGTAAGTGAGGAAGGGAGATTCTCCTGCTACCTCCGAGGCGTCTATGAAGTCCTTAGTCAGCTCCAATAATTGTTTACGAGATGGGTCTTGTTGATATGCTGATTGACTTATTCGATTGGACTCCGGGTTTAAGTTGGTATTAAAATCTCCTGTTATTATATTAATGGATCCTCTTTTTATTGAAGGCTCCCACTTTTCAAAGAATTTTGTTCTATCCGGTAAGTTAGGGGGAGCATAGATATTGGTAATGTGAAATTCTTGGCCCTTATGTCTGAACTCTGCTTCTATTACTCTCCCATCCATGGATGTTACTATATTAGTAAATTCAATGTCTTTTTTTCCTGCGAGGATAGCACTTTTATTTGTCCATATTGAGGGAAACCCCCATTGAAATTTAATTTGTTCAATTGCTTTTTCGCTGTTCATGTTGGTTTCCTGTAGCGTGATTATGTCTAACTTGTATGATTTTAGTAATGTAATAGTGTTTGCTTGTTTGCCTCTGTTATTTAGACCTTTCACGTTTAGCGTTGCTATTTTCAAATTTATATTGTGAGGCATATTACGTGATAGGTTTTGGTGGCCCAGCTAGTGCTTGGGATTGGTTCCTTCCCCTTTAGTGGTGTAAGGGGCAGGCCTCGATTTTTCCTTTTTATCTATCATACTGTTGGTTGATTTCCTTTTTTTGTTACTGGCACGTTTCACTAGTGTGAAAGAATCGTTCTCTTCTGTCCCCTTTTCTGGGGAAGTACTGTCTGGTGATGTGTTTGGAAATGTTGTCTCTGTTACAGCCATAGAGTCTGCTGCAGGTTTTTCATCCTTGTAGGCAGCTGACAATTCATCTACTGAGCCTTTGATTGGAATTTGAGGTGTGACAGGTGCACCTGCATTATTTATCCTTTCTTCGGACTTAACACTGGATCCATCTATTTGCATATCATTGCCAGTTTCTGCGACCTCAGTTGGTTCTGATTGGACTTCAGTGGGTTCTGAGTCTGTCATGTGATCATCTATAGGTGTGGGGTCTTCCTGCCCTTTGTTTTCTATAGATGTGTCGAGAGATTGTATGTTCCATTCTCTACGAGCCCTTTCTCTAGCTTCGATTGAAGACTTAAGTTGCTGACAGTCTTTTTTGATGTGACCTTCCTCTTCACAGAAGTAACATACTTTAGGTGCTGATCTCCATTCCGTAGTAACCTTGTTGTCCCATATATGTGTGAATCTGGGGATTCTTCCTTCTAAGGACGAGTCGTCAGTTGTATCAAAGACCACGACCCATTGGTCGGAGAGGTATGGTGTGCCCTCAATCAATAGCGGTCTAATTGAAGACACATTTCCTATATCTGTAAATGCCTCTAGCAGTGCTTCTGAAATTTCATTCTTGTCTCCTAGTGGGATATTTCTACATTTAATTGAGAAATATGATCTTCTAGCGTCTGTAGGAATATAACCAAAATACGTTCTCCCCTTGATCATTAATCCTTTTGCGGCATATTTTTGTAGTGTAGCTTTATCCTTGAATATGATTTCTATGTGTGATCTTTGGCCTCTATTGAGATGTTGTTTGGCGGCGTTAATATCGTAGCCTGCTGTTTTGAATAAATCTTCCATAATTTCATTAAATGGGCATTGTAGACTGCTGGTTGCTATGATCAATGCGTTGTCATTTTTGGTTTTGAGTATGTTTCTAGGGGAAAAGGAGGAGAAAGTAGTTTTCCCTCGTGATAGTTTGGGAAATAACGAGGACCATGATTTTTTTGATGTTGTATGATGTTCGCTTTCTCGTCTGTAATCTGTCTGAGTGTGTTCGTTTTCACTTTGCCTTGTGTCCTTTTCTATATTTTTGTGTTTAGAGGAGGCTGCAGTTACGTATCTTTCCATAAAGTCCGGGTCTTCAATAAAGTCTTCACTATCTAGAACATTGTCTGCATTAATCTTGTTTGTAGTGTTGCTGCACTCTGCATCTATTACTTGTGTATTCTTTGCTTCAGGGTTGCTCTCTATATGTTCTGACTGTTCTATATTTGTTGTATTTGTGATGTCGCTAAGTGTAGTGATTTCTTTGTTGACCTGTTCGTCCCATCTGAGTAGTGGTTCCGCGGTTTTGTTTTCCTGTTCACGTGTCTGTTTTTCTCTGTTTTCTTTGTTTTCTTGGGCCGACAGAGTCGTCATCTTGTTTTTTTTGTGTTTTGTGTTTTGCGGGTTTTCTAAGAGTACAGGTTCTTCGAGCTTTCGTTTTTTAATTAACTGGGGCCAGGCCCCTCTACCTTTATTTTCTGTGTCCTTCTCCTTCTCTTGTTGTGAAGTTATTTCGTATTTTAAAATTTACCCCCTCTACCTACCGTGACCAGGAGAGAGTGTGTGTAGATCTTTTTTTATTTTTGAATTTTTAAATTAGAATATCTTGACAACTACTTAACCAATTTTTTTATTTAATTTTATGATTGTCTAGATTCAAATAAAAAATATTTATTAGATTTAATAAGATAGTTAATAAAATATTTAAGCTCAAAATAGTGTTCCGAGTTGATAAAATTTTTTTAATCGATTAGTTGCCAACTATAGTTGCAACTAATCGATTACGGTTATCATGTGACTAAATAATCGATTAGTTGTTTAGTTGTTTAAATTGTTTAGTTGTAAGCTGTATAGTTAATATTACAAAAAAATATTTCATCTTTAAAATTATAGTAATGATAACTTATAGATTTAGCAAAGCATTTGAAATTAAACCAAATAATGCATTTTCACAAAAGCATTAAGACTTCGTGGTAATCTATTAAGCAGAGCTTTAATATTTAAACATAACATATCATTACAAATTGAACCAGACATGGGCAATTAAATAGCTAGTTATAAACAGGCGGCTTTTCATAGGGTTGGAGCCTTATGTATTAGGTTTTGAATTAAAATACTGTAACTTATATTATTATCAAAATTTTTTGCAGTATAATATGAATAAAAAATTTAATCATTAATTTGTTAGTTTTAAGTACATATACATTTTAAGTGCATGTACGCATACAGACATAGACTTGATTTAATAATTTATAAAGTTATAAAAAAGGCAATCTCTGTCATTAACTAATCTCTATTATATACATGTACTCTTCAATTCTTATATTATAAATTATAAGATATTATACAGTATATTAAACCTTGATATGAAGAATTTTAAAAATATATATTGATAGCAATATCTATCAATTAAACAACGCCTTTTTTGATGAAAGTTGATCAAATGTCTTACGAATCATGAGCCATATCTCAACCATCCAAATCCAAACACTAAATACTTATCTGAAAGAGCTTGTTAGAATAGTTTTATAACGCAACAATAAAGAGCCGGTTGGATGATTATTTAACATAACCATAAGGAGTTTTAGAATGGCTATTTATTGCTAACTATAAAGAGCTGTTAGAATGATTATTTTTTAATACTAATCATAAAAAAACTATTAGAATGATTATTTAACACTAATCATCAAAGTTGTTAGAATGATTATTTAACGCTAACTATAATGAGTTGTTAGAATGATTATTGTCCGAAGCAAAGTGAGGACTCTTACGTTCGGAAAGAACCAATAGAATTTGAGAAATGATGGCCCCATAATGATCAGCAATCAGTGTAACTTACTTTAGGTTACACATAAAAGAATTGCTTCAGATTTTGATTTTCTAGTTTACACTAATCATTAGAATGGTTGATTCAACTATTTTGATTTTCACGTACACTTACATGACTGCATTTTCATTCGATACTATTTTGCATCTCGCTTATTATGTAATGGAAACTTGAAAAAACGTAGATTGTTCACCTATATTTTGCAGAATATTATAACTACAATATAGAACTTGAATTTGTATACTAAATTTAATAATAAAATCTAACAGATATCTGTTAAATTTAATATGAAAACAGATCATGGATCCAAGCTCTACTATAATAGATTATATACTGTAAACTTGATTAAAAATGGTTAAACCTAACCTATCATTTAATGGTAGGTTCTAATATCTAGTAATGATTTAAAAAAAAAGGTCGATTCAAATATAATATATAAAACGGTTCTAAAAAAAATAAAACATGTGACACTAAAAGAACTACTTAAAATAATATCATTAATAAATATGAACTACAATTATTATTATAATTATTATTATTCTGTTACGTCAAGAATCGTCTGAATTATTTTTCAATCAGAGAAAATTGAAAATGACAACCATAAGTAAAGTACTGACTCTATGATTGGTACCCAGAACAATTCATATTATATATGAAGAGTAATGTCTTTATGCTTTGGAGAATACTCAGTTGGTGTAAAATACATTGAAAATTGGCAAAGTTGAAATAAAAATGCACACCAGATACATCTCAACCCGAGAAGCATAATTAGTTACCAATCAATGGTTGTGATTTCTGTTATATCATTATGTTTTATAATAATACTGTAGTTGTTTAGTGGATTAATATAAATTATAGTAAATTGATAACTAGTTGATAACTAACAATTGATTGTAATCGAACTAGTTGATAATAAATCGATTATTGTTTAAAGTTTTTTTAAATAGATTAGTTGAAAAGTTGCCAACTAGTTGGTTTTTCAACTAACGATTTGGAACACTAAGTTAAAAATGAACATAGCACAATAGTTAGAATAAACATAGTACAATAGTTAGAACAAACATAGCATGATAGTTAGTAGAAAGAACATAGCACGAGAGTTAGAACAGACATATTGCGATAGTTAGTTAGAAGGTATCATGATAGTTAGAACAGATGTAGCACAATAGTTAGACCAGACAAAGCACAATTGTTAGCATAAATAGTTAGAATGGATATAGCACGATAGCTAGAACAACATAGCACGATAGTTAAAATGAACATAGCATGATAGTTAGAACAAACATAGCACAATAGTTAAAACATAGTACAATAGTTAGAATGGACATTAATGATAGTTAGAATGGGATATAGCAATTTTTAGAACTGACATAGTAAAATACTATAGTTAGAATAGAGGTTGCATGATAGAACAGAATGTATAATAGTTAGAAAGTGACGTAATATGATTGTTAAAATGAAACATAGCATGATTGTTAGAAGGGACATAGCATGATAGCTAAAATAGAACATAGCACATTATATTCAGAACATAGTATAGTGGGTATGGCATAATAGTTTGATTTGAGCATAGTATGGTAGTTAGATTTGAGATAACATAAATTTGGTGACATAAACATGATAATTAAATAGGGATAGAGCAATAGATTTGGGACATAGTGTGATAGTTAGATTTGGGACATAGTGCGATATTTAGTTTTAGCAATAGTTAGTTTTGAGATGTAGTACAAAATTTTTTGTATAGTAATAATTTTTTAATTTTTTTGTAATTTTTTGTATTTTTTTATAATTATATGGTGCAAGAAGCCTATACTCAACATGTTTCAATTTTTAAATCACTATAATTTTTTGTGCAAGAGGTTTTTTAAAAAACTGTTCAGTAACTTTGTAGAGCATTATTAGTTCTATAAGTTTGCCAAATATTTTTTTGAAAAACCTTCTCTATAAAAAGTTGATGTGTTTTAAAGATTACTATTGTTTTATATATAATTACTATGTGTTTCAATTTTAACTAACTTTAAAGTGCTATAACTTTTTATAAAGGCAATATTTTAAAATCTGACTAGTAACTTTGTTCATTATTATATGCTCTGCAAATTTGCCAAATATCTTTTAAAAATATTGTCTCTACAAAAATTTGATGCATTTAAAGTTATACTATTTTATTATCTAGTATAGGCTTCTTGCACCATATAATAAAAAATTTTTATTAGTTTTGGAGTAATTTTTGAGGTTGTTATGTAATACACAGTACTCTGGTTATATTGACATTTTTAAGATATTATTAAAAACAAGTGATTTATACTGACAATATATATTAAAATTTTGGAAAATTTTGGAAAAAAATGTTAGTATAAAAAGTCATTAACAATTAAAAATTATTATTATTAGTTATTATATAAATTATTAAATTTATTATTAATTAAAAATTAGTATTTATTTGAAATTTGTATTTAATTTAAGATTTGTATCTAATTTAAGATTTGTATCTAATTTGGGATTTGTATCTAATTTGGAATTTGTATTTAATTTGGAATTTGTACCTAATTTGAGATTTGTACCTAATTTGGAATTTGTACCTAATTTGACTTTGGAATTTTGATAGTGGAATTTTGAATTTGGAATTGGGATTTATAGATTTGAATTTGGGCAGCAAATATTATTGCAGCTGCAAACTAAATATTCACTAATAAGGTCCTTGTGATGCTACTGCAACCACAGAGCTTTACTATCTACTAATAAAATCCTTGCATTGCTACTACAGCCATGGAGTCTAACTATTCACTAATAAGGTCTTTGCAGCTGCAGAGCCTAACTATCCACTATTAAAATCCTTGTACTGCTATGGCAGCCGCACTGCTACTGCAGCTACAGAGCTCAACAAATGACTACAAATATCTACTGTAGCCATAACTGATGCTACTAATACTTACTTGTTGATGAGCTTAACATTAGAGGCTTATACTACTTTATTTAAAGTAAAAATCATTTATTATTGACAATAATGCTAATGCTACATACACATGGGTGCTGACACTGTGCTGACAGATATTATGTAATATCTTTTTATCAAGAGGGCCATCTTCCTTCCCTCATATCATATATAAAGCATATTGTAATATAGTAACTTTTGCACAAGAAACTATATTACTTGACTTACATATAAGAGGGTAAGAAATGTATAGATAAAGAGAAAATAAACAAGAAAATAAAAAGACAGAATATGAAAATAAGAGATTTATAGTCAAAGGATAATATCAGTTTATTAAGTATAATATTTTTAAGTACAAGTGTTTTTAGAAAAGAAGAAAATAAAGGACTGAACCTGCTCTGCCTTGAGAGAAAAGACAGAGTTTATATATCTGTAGAAACTTGGAATTTTTACAATAACATACTAAGATAACATACTAAGATAATGTACTATGATAATGTACTAAGATATCATATTAAGATATCATACTATAATGATGTACTAAGATAATATACTAAGATAAGGGTACTGACATTTATTAGATAATATTTTAGGGGGTAGGGGGTCAAGAAAAATCTTACCTTAGTTAAATTTAATTGGCTAAAATTCTATTTATAGACCTTACTTAGGGGTGGGGGTAAACTCCTATAGTAAATGAATATTAGGTAATAAATGTCAGCACCCTAATGTACTAAAATAACATACTAAGATAATATACTAAGATATCATACTAAGATATCATACTATGAATTATAGTATAAATAGCTCCTTTATAAGAATGAAGAAAAGTTCTTCTAATAAAACTAATACTACCGATTTGGTTAGTTCAATAAAATTTGTACTATTCTTAATATCTCTATGATATTTTCCTAATACTAATATTTTTTTAAATTTTTTTTGGTGGTATACCCAAGGGCGCTGTTGGCGCTCTTTTTTATTAAGGACACTGGTCATAGGGACCCAAACGGGTGGCCCTACATTTTTTATTACATATCCTAATTTTTATATTTATTTCTGTCCTACGAAGTCTATCTAATCTACACCCCCTTCATCTGGTTTTCCTGGCTGACTCCAGCTGGACCGTCATTCAGTGCGCCCCACCCGAAGGCTTCTTAGATCAACTTTAAGGAGTTAGTTTACTCTGCCGATATGCTTGTGTAGGTCCATTTTTCGTCTACCCAAGGTACTCCCTTCTGAGTTTGGAACAGGTCAGGTTTTCCTCGTAGGACTTTTTTTCTGATTTGGTGTCACAGCACTGTGTTTAACCTTGCAACTGGAATTCCACCGGTAGTATCCTTTGTTTAACCGGAATTCCACCGGAAGTATTTATTTGTTCTACCGGAATTTCACCGGTAGTATTCACTATTTTCTTTTTTGTCCAGATCTTCACTAGGTGTCCTATTTTCGTATGTTATATTTTTCATAGAGCTTCCTAATGTGATTATGTACCCACACGTGGTCCTAGCATCCTGGCTCAGCCCGTCCGTCTCGTGACTTTGTGTAGAATTAATGTTCCTAGTGGGGCTTGAACTGGCGACCTTGCGTTTGGGGACCTGGGAGCGTAACCACTACACTATCGACCCGCAGGTCTTCTAATACTAATATTTAAAAATATACTAAAATTATACAAATATTACAATATATTATACTATCACCTTTCTCTCTAAAATATTATGTAATATTTGTCAGTACTCTATACATATATAATAATTTTATTGTTTATATTTAATTTAGACATTTAGTAATATAGTATTTTATTTAGTCAACTATTTAGACATTTAGTCACATAGTATTTATTTAGTCAACTATTTAGACATTTAGTTAAATTTAGACTTTTGACACTTCAACAAAAAATAATACCATGTCAATATATATATATATTTTTTTTTAATATTTAAAGGCCAGGTGCTATAGCCAGAATTTTATTATAAGTTATAAAGACGTAATATTTATTACATAATAAGAATACAACAACACATGCACTTTTTGTGCCTAATTTAAGTAGTCCATCTAAAGGTTCTATACTAGCTGCCATATCTACAATCCAACTATAAGAATTGCCTATTTAAACCCTCTGGTTTATGCTCTTTCTATTACTATCTAACACACTATATTATAGTGCAGATATTGTGGGGCCCCAACTCTTTTAAGGTATTACAAACCTAAGGGCTACTTTATCTCTGCACCAACTGCCTACCATTATCCTTCTGTATTCCATTTCACTTTGTGATATGGATTTAGTGACAAAGCCACCTGCCCTTATTAGGTTCATTCTGATCCCAGCTATACACCTTTTTTTGGTAGTGCTATTGTAGATCATCACTATTACCTTCTAACTCAGGACTTGCCAAACAGGTTTTTATTTTTCTGGTTCTTTAGATTTTGTAGTATAACATTAACACCATTGTGCCGAAAGCTCCTATTCTAGATGGTAAAACCAAGGTAACAGGTTTTACAACCCAAACAATATGAGCCACATAGTTACCAAACATAGGCCTATTGTTCAAAGCATCAACAGTAGGATTCGAACTGTCAACCTGCCACTTGGGGTGACACTTTGACAACTTTTCTAAGGCATTACACCTATGTCAAAATATATTTAGACATCTAATTGCCTAAATAGTTGACTAAATTAAGTATTTCGACTAATAACATTATCTATGAAACTACTTTTTTTATACAAAAAGAAATTCCTTGCTAAATTTAAAGCCCTATCCTAATCTCTAACCTTTACCTTACCCTAATATTAAAGAGATTTGATTTTTATTTAATACAAACTGGTTGTTTTGTTTATTTTGTTTTATGCATTGTAGATCACCGTTGATGATCATCACAGGTGATATGAAGTAATTTTTAAAAAATATATATAAAAAATTAACATTAGAAATCGATTATTAGTGATTTCTGATTTCTATTTCTGATTTCTAATTTTTTATATAATTTATATTTTTCTTAAACTTTGATATTATAATGACTTTATAAAATACATAATGTAATAATTTATTAATACTATATATTTATCGAACTTTATAGATTTGCTTTTATTAGTTTTAAAATGCCTTTTGCTTATAGTAAAGACCTTCACTAATGAATTGTATATCTTATTATGATGGGTTACAGTAGACAAAAAATTAGAGTTATTATATACAGTCGTCCCTCATTTATATCAACCTATTTGATCACTTTTATATTCATGTTGATAGTGATATTAATGAGGAACATATTAAAGTTGATATATATGAAAAAATTTTAATATAATTTTAATACATAGAAATTCATTTATGGCTTATATTGATATTAATGGCGTTGGTATTAATGAGGGATAAGCCAATGGTATTAAAAATTTTGAAAAGAATAATACAAGTAGTATACTGGGTCATAGCAAGGAATTACCTAGCTCTTAAAAAATGGATGAGAAAATAATAATTGCAATCTTGTGAAGCTGCCAATGTTTGCATTTGGATTATGTCCATAAAAATTTTATTTAGACTTGGACAAATATGGACATGAGCTAATCCAAGTAGTGTTCTTCTTTGCTGAAAATAGTTAAGGTTATAAATTCTTCGTGCTATTTTATATAGTGATTTAAGGCAATTTTTGATTTTATAAAAGGACTGTGGGACAAATCAGTGCTATATACTAACTCCTTTGATATTTTTGAATCATAGTTTAGAATCCATAATATTTCGTAATGTTTCTTATCATTCAATATTCTTTTAAATTATAATCAAAATTATCTGATATAAATTTGTTTCTTCCTCTATTTATATAAGTTAGAAGCTTGCATATAAACATATTAAATCTTTATTTAAATGTTAATATTATAGTTATTCTAACTCCGAATAGATAACTTAACTATACACTACGTATTCCGGTAGAATTACCCGTACTTTGCATAAACCATTTGGACACTTTATCTTCTTTTCTTCCAGTTCCATTATGGTAACAAAACCATATTATTTATTTCATCAGCATAACCTTATCAGCAGACTTTTGATAGTAAATGAATGTTCTATTTTCGTCTTTTTTAATTCCAATTTCATGATGATAACAATGACCAACATTATAACTTAATGAGTACCATTTATTCCTTTCAGTTTGTAAATACAGTATACTCTCTCAAAACTGATTCTGTCAAAACCGATAAGCTTTCATAACTGATAAAAAAATTGATCCACCATATCAGTTCCATAATCAATTCCGATAACCAATAACCGATACTCAAAATATCAGATATCTATAAGATATCGGGTTTGTCAGATAATATTAATTGATTTGATTGGCTCAAATCTGACTTCTTGTAACCGAATATATATAATATAATCTGGCTAATTATATTTAGCTAGGATCATGCGACCATTAGGCTATTAACCTTAAATCTGATAACTTCTCAAAGCTAATACAAAAACTGTTCACCATGCACATTGGATTTGAGAGGGTATACTGTATTATAATAAATCAACCAATCATTTTTTATGATTAGCTTATCATTGCACAGCCGATGATACACCTCCCTGAGAGTGGAAGACACGAGTCATAAACTTTTAAAGCATAGGGATAGTGTAAAGGATGAACATTACACACTCCTAGTAGATAGTATAAGGCGGCATTCTGCGAGGCCCTTGTATAAAACAATGAAAACTTTATATAGTATTGTACCCAGAGAGCCAGTGAAATCAATCGATAGAGTTCAAAGAAATTCACGTATCTTGGTATATAAATACACAATATTAGGTTGAAGATGGAGATCGAACCTTATTTGATCGATCACCTGATCGAACCAATCATCGCTATCTTTTTCCTGACAATTTGATTGGATGATTGACCAAAATGTTACACAATATGTACTACACGTTTACAAAAATTTTAAAGAACACGTCTCATTTTATAAACTTTTAAAGTAATTCAGTAATCCACGAAGTAATTCGGAAGTTATATGAGAGCTATTTTAAACGGTTAAGTAATTAAGCAATTTAGGTTTTCTTTTGCTTGTGAAAACTTTTTCTTTATAATATTTACTAATAAAAAATCTGACTACTATATAGGCTAATAACATGAAGTTGGGTTATAAGGCTTATAAATTTTGAGAGAAGGGTCAAAATGAAGTATAATAGTAGTATTGTAACTGTATAATAAACGATTGTTAAATAAAATTAAAGATTAGTTTGTTGTTAGAGCAAGTACTAAAAATGGGCTTTGATTATTTTTTATTAGTGTTAACAGTTAAGAATAATTTAAATATATATTTTTTTTGTATTTTTATTTTACTTTTTATTTTATTTTATTTTTTTTTTTGATTCGTAATACGTTAAGATACTTCTTTAGTTTGTCAAGATTTTGTTCGCGACAAGATTATATTTTTAGGGTTAAGTTATCGAGATTTATGATAAAGACGGTAAAGATAGTAAAGATTCAGCAAGTATTGAATTTAGTTATTATCTTTATGCATATTAGTTTCTTTATTCGCGACGATTTAATTAAAGTTTAAAATTTCGAAACCAATAAAATTTTACGATTTCATGAAATGATCTACAAAAATTGACCAATCACGATGAAAGCCCGCTATGCTCCACTTCCCGACATTGTCAAAATCCCGAAAGTTAGGTTAGGGTTAGGTTAGTTAGGTTAGCTCCGGTCAATTTTTGTTTATTTTTCGGTCTGGAAAATGATAGAAGCCCGTCGATCATGAATCTTTTGACTCGATCTGATCGATTATACATAATGGTCGATGATCGATGAAACTTTTGGATTTTTGTCAGGTAAATCAATCTTTGTGTACTAAGTAAAGTCATTCGTAGCATAAAAGTTTACAATTTAAAAATTTGATTAAATTGAGATCTCTTTTTATTTGATTTTACATCAAATGCTTCTGTAACGTATAAGAATTTGCTGATGCAAAAATGTATGACATAAACAAAAAGTTAAAAGTAATCCAAATTTTATTAAAATTTTAGGGCAAGTAAAATATTATGCTGCGACAACTTGATTAATATATGAAGATCGATGTATTTGGTAAAAAATTTCAAAATTATCGACGATTATCGATTCTTGATCGATCAAATCGATCACGAAAATTATAACTGAGCAGCAGTCGATTTTTAACAGCTGCCCTGCTTTGTTTAGTGCGTCAGGGGAACGTCAATTGTAACTTGATTTGCATAAGAAGAGGATCTCCCTGCCTTGTAAGATTTCTGATTATATATATAATTGAAAATTTTACTTTGTATCCGCAAGGCAGGAAGATGTTCTCCTTATGTAAACTCAAGTCACACACTCGACGTACCCCTGACCCATTAAACAAAGTAGAGCAGCTGTTAAAAATTGAAAAAACCACTGCTATCTCTAGTAAATATTTACAATGAGGGGTTCAAAATTAACAAATAAATGATATTTCGAAATAAGTAAAAATTTTTAAATAGCATTTTTACTATGTTGAACTATAAATCGGAAAAATAAAATAATCTCTGATTTAATTTTGAAACCCCTAATGAAAAATGGCTTATAGCTGTTTTCAAAAAGGTGTGAACGATCAGGAATCACCATATCATGGGAAATTCACAATATTTCCCAAATTTCATTCTTTTTTTTACTCTCGCTTAAAGGTTCTCACCAATTTCCCAATAGAAATAGTTTTTATAGTTCAATAAAATAATACTATTCTAAGTTAAAGGTTAATTTTAACAGATGAATTACGAAATTTTTAAATTCCTAAAAATGAAAGTCATATTGAGTCTTGCAACATTTATATATGTTATATGATATTGCTTTATACAGTAAATCAACTATTGATCAATTAAAAATTATAATGCTTTAACGCATCTCTTAAAGTAAAACTTTTACCGATTTAGAGTTGTGAATAATTCTTTTTGATTGTATTCAATCTTGATAGCCCATTATTGCATCGTGAACAAAGTGAAAAATTAAAGAATCCTTTAGAGTTATATAATAATTATAATGCAATATTTTTTTCTCGAGCAAAAGAAAATTGATCTTCTGTCCAATTGGGCGTAAAAATTCGTGTATACGCATATTTGGCAGCTTCAGTTCAATTGCCTCTATGAGCGGATTTGTAATATCACATTTGCATTTTTGTGTTTGCAAATCAACTCCACAGTATAACACTTTCGACAACTAAAGCAAGTCCCTTTTTTGCATATAAGTTTTGTATCTACTGTATCTGCCATCAATATTAATACGATTATAAAAATAATTTATAGTTCTTGTACATTGTATCTTGATTCCCCGAAAGCTAGTTACCCGCCAGCTCATTTTACCGACCCCATATCCCCAACAGAATGTTTCACCTACAGCATTTTTTGTTGACAGAATCTTTCCTCAACATACTATGTTTTCGACCTCTCCTTTCCTTGACAAAACATATTTTCGAAAAGACATTTTACTGACATGACGTATTTCAGAAAGAACATTTTTCCAATATGACATGTTTCCGACATCATTTTTTCGACAAGATCTTTCCCCAATTAGAATTTCGTTTAAATAGGTAGAGTGATATATTCGTGTTCATCACATCACATGATTAAGCACTCGGCCTAAATTAGGGTTAGGGTTAGGGTTAGATTAGGGTTAGAGTTGATAGTGCTAGTAAACCTGCATGATTTCACGTGATGTGATGATCACTGGGTTTATCGTTCTTGTCGGAAAAAGTGCATTCAATAAAACTTAGTGTCGGAGAAAAGTCAAATTAGAAATATGTCATGTCAGACAAATGTCTTGTCAAAAATATGAGATTTCTAGGAAAGGGGATGTCGAAAACATGGTATATCGAGGAAAGATTCTGTCAACAAAAAGTGCTGTAGGTGAAACATTCTGTCGGGGATATGGGGTCGGTAAAATGAGCTGGCGGGTAACTAACTTTCGGGAATCATACCAGAATTTTATTGTATGAGTTGTCAGTTTACACACAGGTTCATGGGATTTAAATATGAACCTGTGTGTGTAACGAGTTATTCAACATACCCATATAATAATTATCTTATTATACGGTGTCTGACGTAACAATCCCGTGCTAATAAGTAAATGAAAAAAGCACAGGTTGTCACATAAGACCCATGCAATAAAATAATATACATTGCAATAATTCGTTTATATAGTGATAATGATAATGATTAGAAAAGGTATCACGCACTTATCAGTACGAGGTGCTTAATTGTTACATGGCTAATAAGATAAAAATTACAACGGACGTCAATAATTATCTAACCTAAAATATGTGCTGATTAAGCATCACGCACTGATAAGTGCGTGATGTTCGTGATAAAAAAGTTAATTATTAAATTTCTGATTTCCCGATTCCCATATGGGTATGTGTTATAAAAATCATCTGTTCACACCTTTTGAAAACAGCTATAATAAGATTCCTATATGTACGAGTTACCTTACTTTATATTTCTTTTAATTCTAATTTATAAAAATATCATGATAAAATTTCCTAACCTTTTTTCTTTTATAATCTGTTTACTATTACACGATCGATGATATACTTCCAGAGTGAAAAACACGTCATAAATTTAAGAGCAATGTCGAAAGCGTAGAAATAGTATAAAAGGTGTAAGATGAGCATTTCTACAAGGCATTAGCATAAAGCAATGAAAAACTTCACATAATATTCCTACCTGGAGGCTAGTGAAATCATCGGTGATTAAAGTAAAATCAATAGTATAAAAAAATATTAACAGTTAATCTAGAATTGTCGTACGTACTGTACGTATTTATTTCGTATGGGCTAATTTTTTTGATTTATGTAGATCGTACCCCAAAAATTGGGTTAATTCTGGTCAATTTTGCATATCAGAGTTTTAAAACTCATTTCCAAGACCAAATAATCTGCAAAATTGACCAGAATTAACCCAATTTTGGGGGTACGATCTACCCATATGTATGCATAGTATAATAACGATGTCTAAGCCTATTTTTGAGGCAATATAACAACAGCTTATTCTAATTCTAAACAATTTTAATTAACTAAGTACATTTATCCCGCTTTAACGATCCCCAAATTAAAGATTGACTAATCCATCGATCATTGCACGATCAATAATACAACGAGTCATAACTTTAGAGGCCGTGTCCAAGGAGCGATCCTTATTATAAATCAGATCTCCCTAAATGAACGCCCTATGAAAAGCCTCCTAAATGCATGCCCTCAAAAGCCTCCCTAAATGCACATCTTCTCTTGGGCCCGACTAATATAACACTTATAGATTTTTACTTCCCTAAATGCAACACCTCTCTAAATGCACGTTTAACTCAATTTTTACATATGGTGGTATAAGTAGAAACCAAACAAATCATTTTTAGTAATTTTTTTAAATTTTAGATTAAAATATCTTAACAACTATTAAACCAAACTTGATAAAAAATTTTTTTATTTTAATTCTACAACTATTAGAATTAAAATAAAAAAATCTTTATTAAAATTGTTTAAATAGTTGTTAAGATATTTTAATTTACTTAGAAGCAATTTGCCTGGTTTCTACTGACACCCATATGGTCCCATCGCAATGCATTTATAGAGGTCTGACTGTACATCTTCCGAAGTGCAATCATGTGTCATATATTTTAGTGTTAGTATCCAAAGCGTAGGTGGTGTAAAAGCGAATATTTCTGTAAGACCCTCACGTAAATGCAATTAACAAATATAAATTTATTGTCTAACTAAAAAGTTAATACAGAGAAAAATGAAATATTGACATGCAGTAAAACTGCATCTCTAAACTTATAATAAAGGATCACAACCTGAGAAAGTCGACGCTGGGAATAAAGATTATAGAAGAAAGATTATTGAAAAAAATCCTTTATTTGCACAAAATTATAATCCTATATATATATTTAAAAAAATGATTAATTATTAATGATCCTAATAAGGCCAAGATAAAAAAGTGTTATATGAATATACGGACTTATACAAATGTCACAACCTTGGCTTTAAATTCCAGTTTGTCAATGCATTAACCCTTAAGAGCGCATTCTATAATACTAAAAATCAGATGATCATTAAGTAATATAGATTTATCATTAGAATAAAATTTACAAAAAAAAATTACCCAATGAGAAAAAGCTACCGTAAAGTGCTGATTGATGTATCTGAGTATTTGTGAAGACTAGAGATGTACCAGTTTATTTTTCTGTCCAACCTTCCCAGTTTTCAATGCTTCATATCATCTAAAAGCACAAAGATGAATAGAATATAAAATTTTAATTCCAGATGCAAATAGGGTGATCTAAAATCAAGCACCTTATGGTAACTTTATTACTTTAATACATCTCGAAAATTATTATTATTGTCTATTGGCAGTAGACTTCTTTTTTGTGAGAATATAAAGATCCGAAGCAGCTTACATAAAAAGTTCAAATTAAATCAATTAACACTTTTTTATTATTTATCACTGCACGATAATATACATACTGAAAATAAAAACGCGAATTATAGCGATAGATTTCAGGCCTAAAAATAAAAGGATCACATCTTTTTCTATCGATATATCCTTCGGAGTGTAGAAAGGGTAGGGAAAGGCGTAAAGGGGAGCGTTTTTTGCGAAGCCACTGTAAAAATGCATTGAAATTACTTTGTTTGCGATAGTGAGTACATGAGTAGTGCCAATGAAAACTAGACTTCAGGATTCAAGTTTAGTTTTTTCCAGTTCAGCCAAATCGAAACACGTAAATTACATACTATAAATATGTGTTTCGTTGGGCAATTTATTAGATAAACTTACTTTCTCTAATTAGTGTTCCGCACGGATCAGATCGGACGGATATTTTAAAAGATCCAAATTCGATCTGAAACCGGTGTCGCAGGTTAATTCATGACTTGCGCCACTAACCCAAGCGGCGAGCACTTATTCACTTTGCCACAACCGATTTCAAGTTACAGTACTAAGGTATTATATATTCGGGTTTTATTTATTACTGATTCAGAGAAAACGTTACTAAAAATTAATCTTTATTTTTTTGGTTCAATCAGATTATTTCTCGTAGCAAAAGAGAACTACTATTACATTTGCTTCGCTTAAACACATACTTTGGGTCACATTATTTACATTATAATTCGATTATACGATCGTTTGACTCTTAAATCACTACTCATTATTTATGCATACTAATGATCTTACTTCGGTATACTATTGCGTAATACCGACTGTGCATAATTGATCATTACTTCGATCTTATAATTCCCGATCGATCACTCGCGTGTCACGTGCACAAGATATTGATTGATTGATCATTTGACCTTATTGCATACAAGTTTCCCACACACTGTTTATCACTGTGATACCGGATCGGATCCATGTTCAGTTCCGATGTTACTATCAGTTGGAAGAGCAGCAGACCCGTTGGTTTAAGCTACTTGGATAGTAAGTGGATTTTTAACTATAACACAAGGAAGGGTGAAAGAATTCAAATAGAGAATCCTGAAGGAATCTGGGTATTTGGTGTACAGGGAATTGAAGCAGAGGATTATAATTGATGGGAGAATTATTATGCTAATCAAAATTATGTATTATTTTAAGGAATCGAACAATAATCAATATAATAGATTGAACAATATATCAGTTAATGAGATCACTAAATAAATTAGTGATGTATCAAATAGTTAATAAACAATCAATAAATTAAACAAAAGCAGCAGTGTAATGCTAACAAGCAGTATTGAGAATTTGACAATACAAGATAAAATGTATATAAGTTGCCTTTGGCTTTGAAATGCCTACTAACTTATATGTGTTTAAGGTTTTATAAAATAGATCGAAGTCTGAAGTTTTTATTGATACAAAATTCAATACATGTTTTTCTAAACATAAATTTATTACAATACTCTATTCAAAGAAAAACTTTTACCCACTATCTAATGATCATTTGAATTATTCGATTCTTTAAAACCATTTTCTCCTTCAACAATCGTGATTTCCAATATGCCCCTTTCTAATCTAAATCTTCTATCCATGAGTAAGAATCTTTATAAGTTTTAAATGCCTCTGGGCAGCATGAGTGAGAGATACATATTGAAAACTAGTGTTCCACATGGATCGGATTAGACGATTCTTTTTAAAGATCCAGTTCCGATCTGAAAAACCAGATTGAATCCAAGTCCAGATTCGGATCTGAATAAGCAAGTTCCAGATCCGTATCCGGATCTGATAATAGATAATGCTTTTTCTTAAAAATATGGGCGGTCAAAAATAGAAACCACCCAATTTGTTTCTAAGTAAATTTTTTTCAGACTTTAAATTAAAATATCTCAACAACCATTAAACCAAACTTGATAAATTTTTTTTTATTTTAATTCTATATAGTTATAGAATTAAAATAAAAAAATTTTTATTAGCTTTTGTTTAATAGTTGTCAAGATATTTTAATTAAAATTTTAAAAAACTTACTAAAAACAAATTGGGTGGTTTCTACTTTTGACCTCCCATATGCACTTATTTATATAATTGCTTTTATTATTACGATATTTTTTAATTATGATAACATTTTTTTAATTATTATGATATTAATTTAATTATTACAATATTTCTTTTAATTATGATATTATTTTTTTAATTATTATGATATTTTTATATATAACTTTTAAAAAAACTTTTGAACCAATTTATTTCCAAACAAATATCAAAAAAAAATTATATTATTTCTGGATATATCAATTTTTATTTACTAATTTTGAAGAATTTCTCAAGCTAATTTGTTTAAATCTGTGAGTAAAAGATTACCTTTGCTCACAACTTCTTAATACAAATGTATTATCTGGTTCAATTTTTGATAATTTATTTAAATCTGCAAGCGATTTATTATATCTAACTTAAGTATGAACTTAGTAAAAATAATTGCATGATTTAGAACTATTAAAAATAATATAAGTTATATACATATGGTTCATCTAATCTTGCCACCATGATCTTATACATATTGCCATTTGCACTATCTTTTTATTTAATTGATTTTGCTTTTTAGTTATTATATTACCGCTAATGCTAAAAACTTGTTCACTTGTAGCAGGTATTGGAAGGCAGTCTCTAGCAAATCTTGAAAGATTTGGATAATTAGCTTCATTTATTCACCACTATTCTAGAAGATCAATATACAGATCAACTAGTGTGCATTTAAGTATATATCAAGTTTACTTTGACGCTCAATATGGGTTCGTTTGGAAATTCATAATATTATATTCATTGTGATGTTTCAGCAATCAAGTTTACTATATCTTGATCAGGAACAGATGCATATTGATTTTCGTATTTATTTTTAATGCTATAAAATAATATATATAGTATTAATTAATACATTATTGGTTACATCTTTTATACTATAGTCTGTTGCAAAAAGATTTGTACCTCAAATAGCTCTGATTCAAATATTTTTTGTACAAATTAATTTTTGATTTTTTTTTTTTAATTTAAATACTTATTAGATTACTGGATTAATAAAAATAAAATTATTTTAATTATTTTATTGATAAAATAAAAAAATTTATTAATAATAACTTTTTTTAACAATATTTACTATTAATTCACTATAGTAATTTATATATATGCGTATATAGAAAAAAAATCAAATTATCTCACTTTAAAGCTTAATTTCTTCACAACTAGTGATTCAATTTTACTCAAATTTTAACCATATTTTTATCATATGCACATTAATGCACTTGCATAGTACAAGCTCATAGAACTGCATATTGGTTGCGAAAATATTTAAAATATCTTTTTTTTTTAAAAAAAAATTCCTTTTTTTTGAATATAGCAAATTGTACATGCAAAATTATTAAATAAAACAATGTTAAAGCAATAAAACAATATAATAAGTTAGATTAAAACCTATTTTATTTGATATTAAAAAACTTTTAATAATTAATCAAAAATATAAAAACTTTACTAAGAGTTAAAATTACAAAACTTTTTGAGGTACAAATTTTTATGCACCAGACTATACAAATTAAACTAACATGTTTTTAATTTGATTAGTAAGTTGCAACAACCATCCAAGCTCTTCAAAATACTGAAATTTAAGTTGCGAATCTAATACTATTGCTGAATATACTATATATTTGTCTTTTGACAATATTCTAGAAATAACATTGAATATTTGGATGCTAATATGATAGTTGTTACTAAACAAAATACATTTATTAATATAAACTATAAATTATATTACAATACAGTTTACTAACCATCTTTAAATAGTTTTAAAACTTTGACTACAAGTTTTATTTTATCCTATTCATCCTTACTAAAAGTATATAATTGCGAATCCAATTTAGCTAAAGCAACACTATCTAATACTATTAACAACTCTATAGCCTGATTACATATTTTGAAAGCAGAATTCCACCTTGTGCTTACATTGAAAATTGGTTTTAATTGGCTTATATTGTGAATTTGACATGTCTTTTGCAATCTTTCACAATGTTTTGGTATTCCTTTAAGACTTTTAATCAATAATTGCAGCTAAAAAAAATAAAAAAATATATAAATATAAAATAAATAATAATAAATTTTACAAATCGGCCCAATTTTATTTATAAAAAAATACCAACCTTTCTAATTTCATTTCTACAATATTTAGTATGCTTGCACTGCAAGGTTTAATATTCAAAACATTTTACTGATTGTTACATATTATCAACTTGATACCAATTTGTGACAAAGTATATACAAAGTTTTGTAAAAACCTATTAATAGACAATACATTGTCACAAGTAATTGCAACTAACTTTGAGATAATACCCATTTCTTGAAAACATATTTCTATTGTATTTGAAATTGTAATACCTATATGCAAACCTTTCATATTAACAAAATCTAACAAAATATTTTTACGCTTCTATGTTGCATTTAAATAGTGGATAGTTATAGCTATAAAAGTGCTATAAATGACTTGTCTCCAGTATTATTTATCTATATATCAGTAATTACAGCTAGAGGTTGGACTCATTGAATAATTATTTGAATATTTAATGAATATTTGAATATTCGAATCTATAATTATTTATCAAATTGAATATTCAAATACATTAATTTTTATTAAATAAATTCAATGAATATTTGATAATACAAATTAGAAAAATTAAAATTTATAATCATATACAATTTTAGCTTAATTAATTGCTAATATGGATAAGATCTGCAGAATTTTTATATTAGAATTTGGGGGATTTACTATATTTTTTATCATATGCTGAAATCTTACAACCACCTTGTTTACATGAAATTTATATAGTCATCTGATTATTTTTTAGTGATATCTCAGCGTATACTAGGCCAATTTGAATGATCTAACTACTATTAAATGCGTTTCAGTGAGCTCTACAACTTTCATTAATTGACTTGAGCTGTTAGCTTAATAAAAAAAATCACTTACCATAGTAGTGGTAGTAAGATTTTAGCATATTAAAAGTTTATATTGTACTTATCCCCAAAATTTACTATTGTCCCAATATAGTAATTCTGCAGATTTTATCTGGATTATCAATTAAATATTTTTATGATAAAAATATGAGCTAAGATAACTTTAATAAATAATTGCAAATAGCCTATACTTTATATGATAAAAAATTTAAAAACCCTAAGATTGAAAACAAAAAGCAGAAATCAATCTTGAGTTTAGTGAAAACAATTAATCTATTCTTCAATGCTATGACTTTGAATAGGATATATGGCACATGATCTTGTTCTTGTATTTCAAAATCTTGCTCAAAACTACTATCCAAATTAGTCAAGTAATAGAATTTATTGTCATGTTAAAAATTCTAAACACAAAAAAATTAATAACAACAAATTAGAGTAAGCTATATTAAAGGCTATGCAATTAAACATGAAAATCAAAGTATATTCTAAGAAGTTTTCAAGAAGTCTTTGAATTCATACTGAAAAGAAATTGAAATTCATATTCAATTGCACAGCCTTTAATATAGTTTACTCTAATTTGTTATTATTAATTTTCTTTGTACAGTATTCAAAATTTTCAATATAACAATAAATTCTATTAATTGATGCTTTATATTTCATTTTTATTTGCTCATACTAATATTCTTTCAAAGTATATTCCAAGCTTTCAAATTTATACTGAAAAGAAATTAAAAAAAATTGGTAAGCAAATTCAAATGAAAATAGTAGTGATTTGACCCGGTTGGTCTATAATCGGGTAACCGAACCGAACCGAAAGAAATCCGGTTAACCGATTGAATAAAATGCTTAATCAGTTAATCCGATATAATCGGTTGATAGTCGGGTAACCAGTTAATCTGACATAATCGGGTATACGGTTAACCAATTACAAAAATGGTAACAAGGTTCGCATGGTAGCAGGGAGTTAAATAATACGCTTTTGCTCAAATTATTTTTTAATATAACTTACTAACCGTTTCACTCAAATTACTGACTGACCTTCGATCAATGATTGCAATTGATTATCATTACCTAAAATTGTAACTCAGTAACACGAGTTGATAATTTTTCTGTAATTGCAGAAATTTAGTAAATTTTGTGGTGCATTTGCTAAATTTACTAAATTTGCTGAATTTGCTGAATTCTCAATTAAATATTAGGATTTGCCAAAACAATACTTGACATTTATCATGTTAAAGTTCTATTTTCTATTAAGTTTTTTAATATATTTTTTTTGCAAAATTATATGATTTATTGGTAAACTTTTAAATTATGTTCCAGTTGACCCAGCTAAGCTGGATAACTTGGGTTAACTGAATTAACCGATTAGAAATTCTTATCCGGTTGCTTGATAATTAAGGTCAACCAGGACCCCGAAGAACTCTGATATAACTCAGATCCAGACTAAAAATTTTAATATAACTTTATACACTTAATTTTATTAAAAGCTTTATACAAAATTATCATATAAGTTCAAATTTACTATAAATTATACAATTTCAGATCTGAGTACCAGTATGATCATGTTAACCACCAAAGCCAAAAACATAATTACACAAAAAAAAGTGACAAAGAGAAAATCAGAAACCTATCTGGAAAAAAAAGGGCGGTAGTTAACCATGTTCAAATTCAACAACAAAATTTTTAGTTCTGAAAATAAGCTACCCACACGATCGATGAATGTTGCTATATAGTAAAGTCTAAATTTTACTAAGTAAATCGATTAAAGTCGTATAAGTAACATTGTTCAGCAGATAAAATACGCGTACTCTGAAAATTTCATACAAATCGGAGAACTTTTTATTATTTGACTTTTAATTTTTACGTTCAACGGATTTTTTTTTATAAAAAAAAAACTGTTGAACGTAAAAATTAAAAGTCAAATAATAAAAAGTTCTCCGATTTGTATGACATTTTTAGGACGCGTATTTTGATCTGCTGAACAATGTTACTTATGCGACTTTAATCGATTTGCTTAGTAAAATTTAGACTTTACTATGTAGCGACTATAATCGATTGACCAAAAATCGCTTTATAAGTTACTCTTGATTTTTTTCTGCATATTTATTTATTGTTTATAACATATTTATTTATCGTCTACAGCATATTTATTTATTGTCTACAGCATATTTATTTATTTATTTTACTTAATAAAGTTTTGTATTCAAAAATAAGCTACTCTTTTATTGTGCTTTAAATTACTTAAAATAGTAAATAAGCTACCCATGGTTTTTTTTTGTTAAAAATCGGCAAAAAAAGGTAGCTGCAACATACGGTATATATCGATTTATATCTACTTAAAAATTTCTCCGATGTATATATAGTATCGTTATACAAAAAAAGATTGTACTTGTTATAAAGATCGTTTTTGTTATACAAATAAACATCTAACTTTTCAAAAAATTACCAGTTGGTTATACAAATTTAAACATACGACTATACATGTTGGCAAAATCCCGACTTACTATAGTTTGGGATTTGTCCGTCATCCCAAATCCCAAATCCCAAATTCTAGTATAACTAATATCTCAAAAACTTTATTAATAATCTTTATTTAAACAAATCATATATATTCTTATAGTTATAAATAATATATTTACAAAATATTAAGATTATTTATTTGATTTAATCTTTTATAAATAGCAATTGTTTTTTTATTATTTGGAATTTGTCCGGGTTTTGCCAGCATGTATACATACGACATATGGAAAAATTATATATAAGTCTATACAAAGCCAGATCTCAGTATTACATATATTCTTCGGGGTCCTGGTCAACCGAATTAACCGATTAGAAATTCTGCTCGGTTGCTGAATAACTCAGGTCAACTGGGTTAACCGAAATAATTCTGGTTAACCCGATTAGAATTGGATAAACCGGCTCAGATAACCAATTGATAATTTTGTTCTCGGGTCAAAACACTAGAAAATGAAAATATAAAGTATTTAATTATTTTGTTATTAATAAGGAAAAATTAAATAAATACTCCCTCTTGTAGCCTAAGCCTTCAATTACTATTAATTTTTTTATTTTATTTTGGCGAATAGATGTGATGAAATATAATTGAAAACTTTTTATAAGATATAAAAGAATAAAAAAATTGAGTTAATGAAAAAATCATCCAATTTGATTTCAAATAACTCAAATAAAAATCCTTCTTTACTTTAAAGAATCTATCTTTTAAGCTTTAGTATTTTTTTTATCTTTTTTTGGTTAAGTCTTGCCCAAATTAAACACTTTGAATAGAGTTCATAGAATAAAACAGTTTATAGTCCTCTTTATTAGTTTAGACATCTAATAAATTATCTATAAATGGACCTGATAGCCCAATTTTAGGAAATACAAATGCAAGTAAAGAAAGCAATAATGGAATGCCTGAGCCAATTTATAAAAAAATGAAAGTAAGATATAGAGGCGGGTCAAAAAACAAAGCTGGGTTTAAAGATACTTTGAATCAAAAAAGTAATTAAAAAGTCTAAAAATGCTAATATTGAAGTCACGTATAGCATTTGTCTTGTATTGAATAATTCAAATAAACTATATAATATATAGTTAAGAATAGTAAGTAGGTCAATCTCAAATCTAATAAATTATTTATCAAATATTTATAGTATTATAAAAGATGAACCTAAATCACATAAACAAAATGATGTATAAATTATTTTAATAATGATTATTGGTTTTTATTAAAATAAATTAAATGATTAAAGGGTGTGGTGCCTTAGGGAAGTTGGTAAGTTGTCACTCCCAAGTGGCAGGTCTAGGGTTCAAATCCCACTGGCGACGCTTTGGAAAAATAGATCTGTGTTATGGTAACCGTTTCCTGTCAATCAGTTGGGTATATTACCTGTAGTTCTTGGTTACTATCTCAAATGGGAGCTTTCGGGCGAAGTTGTGTCTGGTGATACAGACAAATCCAAGGAACCAGGAAAATGGAAACCCATTTGGAAAGTCCCGAGTAAGGAGGTAGCAACGATCTTTGACGGTGCTACCAAAACCGGAATATCAGAAACCGAAGCTGGAGAACTGGACGATATGACCTTCGGAGGAGAGGGTCCACCAACCTGGCCGCCAGAGTCGTACCGGAGGAAAAGGACCTATGTTCTGGAATTAGGTACTAGGGGAAGAAAAACCATAGTAGCACCTAATGCTGGGTAGATCAACCCTTCCAGGCCAACTGGTTTGGAAGTCTGGGGTATCCGGTGATGGACTGGTAGGAAAGTAATGGTGGGTACCGGGGTCGGTGTGAACCTTACAAGGGCAGAAGTAGGTAATGATAGCGGTTAGGTACCTTCTGACTGCAAGTTGCTTGCTTCAGTGAGTGCGTAAGTTACCGAAGTGTAGGTAATACCTGTATGGGACAGGGACTGCTCTACCAAGTTTACCCGTGAGGATAAAATAGTCCTAAGGGGATGTAGGTAGCATCCGGGACTGTCTTCGACTGACTAATGTATCGGAGGGCTGTACCGGTGATCACAAGTAGGATTAACATGCGAAGCTTGGACCAGAGGGTTTAAATAGGCAATCACCTAGTTGGGTTGTAGGTATGGCAACTAGTGTAGAACCTTCAGGCAGACTACTTAAATTAGACAACCAAAAGTTGTACGTGTGGCTAGTTGTACTCTCATTCAATGTAATTCAATTGTGGGTGCGCCCAAAGAGGCGCCCTTGATCCACAGGCTTGATTAAATAAACTCTCACCCAAAGCGGGAACTTTAACACAAAAAAAAAAATTAAATGATTAATAAAATTACATTATTTAGTCTAAGCAAATCAAAATTAATATATTCACAAGATCTGGTCCTTATCCATATACTAAACTAAAAATGACAAATTGACTAAAGAGCTTGTTAAGTTTCTTATTTGTAATGTACAACCAATTAGTCTTGTAGTTAGTTCTAAATTTTGCAATTCATAAAAAAACTAAATCCAATGTTCAGCTTATCTAACAAAAAGTATGTAAAACAAATAATTCATACATTGTATAATAAATCTTATGAAATTATGTAGAAAAAGCTTAGAGATTTTGTAACATCTTGTTCACTAAGAGCTGTATCATTACTCATCTGATTATTTTTTATCAGAGGCCTACCCCCTCCCTCTTTTTTAATATATATATAGTCAGGTTCTTATATATAATTTCAACTTTTTTTACCTCTTCCCTCCAAAAAATCAACTGATTTTTGTCACTCTCCTAACAACTAATTTGTGAACATCTCAAAACAGACAAAGGTATCTTGGTATTACCTGTTTATAGCCCGATTCAGATTTTCAAATTCATGAAATATTGCTTTTTCTAAAATATGTTTAGATACCCTTATACCGCCAATATTATTTAAGAAAAATTAAAAAAGATAATTAAAAAATAAGGTCTTATAGGAAAGATATATTCAATTACAAGTAATAACAGCAATATAAAAGCTGTAATCAATAAAATAAGTAATTTAAAAAGAGTCACTTGTTCAGCATATACATTATAACTGGTTATTGAAAATGGTTTGATGCCTACTAAAGTACTTGTAGCACAGACCAAGTGATTAATTAACTTTTTTATAGTACCAAAACAAAATGAACAGCTTGAAAATGCTCAAAAAATACTAAAGCTCTTAGATAAAGATGTAATGTTAATATTTAATAAAAATAATTAGAATATGCACTATATAAATGAGTTTTACTAAAACGCACCTATGGTGTTTTACACCATGTTACACAAAACTATTAGAATAGCCAATCAAAATTTAAGATCAGGTGTAACATAAAATTTCAGTTTTTTTGTTTATTTTTTAAAAAAACATTCATATCTCTAAAGTTTGCTTATAAAACCACTTTTGGAGCTCTAATTAAAAAAATTTCTTGCTAAATTTTGGTATAAACTATGCCCCCTGCCCCATCCCAGGTCTCACCCTAACCCTAAGGTAATAAAAATTTATTTTTTGTTTTATAAAAGTTTATTTTTTGTTTTTGTTACACAAATTTGTAAATCTAATTTATCTATGGTAGTAAAACACCATAGGTGCGTTTTATAATAATTGATATAAATTAATGTTATTTAATAATTAAAATATTTATACTATAGATAATTATCAAAACCTCAACATATCTTCGTGCAAAAATGGATGTATCTATTTAATAAAATTTATCTTTTTTTGCTTGGGGATATCCTTTGCTTCTTAAAGATTCTATTGATAATGTTTTAGCAACATTAACTGTTTTGACTACATTTAAATTCAGAAAAAATACAAAAAGATTAAGAAAGATACAGTTAACCAATAACAAATAGAATTTAATACATGATCTTGTAAAAATTTTGGACCTTTCCTTTGAAGTTACAAAAGAACTTGGCAGTTTCAAATATGTTACAATTTCTTTATAGTTCTCTCTATTTAGTATTAATAGAAAGGTTAGATTGCTCTACTAACAATTTTAAAAAATCAAATAATACCTTAAATTTTAAAACAACTATTCTAGTATTCAACAATAATATTGGATTTGTTGATACTCATAAAGAGGAAAAAATGGGTTTAAAGGAAGAAAAATTAAAATTAATACACCTATTGATGTTACTAATATAAAACATAAAATTAAAAATTCATTATATCATGCTCTTTTACACAATTGGGATTTATTAGATAATGAAATATTTATTGTGTGTCTTCTAAATTCTAGGTTTAAAAAATTACAATTTGTATCTTCAAGTCAACAATACTGAGCTAAAGTAGCCCTTTAAAAAAAGTACAATAATACAAAATCCCTTCATCAATTTTTGTTGTATTTAAATTCTAATGAGGAGCAATTTTCAACTAAAAATAATTAGAAAAAGCAACATCAAATTTATTATATAACTTTTTTAAATTAATTTTTATACAATATACTTTCAAAGAGCCAAATAATAAGCTTTATCATTACCTTTCTTTATCTAAAATTTTCTACAAATCTAATTTTTTTTACTAGTAGAATTCTCGCTTTTCTGTATTAAGTGTACTTGTTAGACAATATCTCATGTTCCTGCTATTTCAACTCCAAGCAAATAGCTTTTTAGTAATGCAAGCAATCTAATAACTATTAGAAAAATGATGCTAAAGCCCAGGTTGTTTGAACGAATTTTATTTTTAAACCAAAATTATAACAGGCATAGAATTATTGCTTTCTATAAGGGGGCTTCCAGAAATCAGCTAATTTTTTTTACTATGAACCCACCTCACCCTTATCCCACCCAACCCCATCTGATACCCCAATCAACCAATTAGATTTTACAATTATTAAAAAGTTAAATATAATATTTAATAGTAAATAACTTTTGATCTACTGGGCCAATTTTGATGATTTAACTACCAAAATGATCCTCTCAATGAGAGGATTCTAGCAATCCCAAAATCATTAAAATCTAATCACTGGATCATAAGATCAAAATAGATTTGTATTACTATAGAAGTTTTATAATGTATTAAAAAAATATAAACTATTTATAGTAATACAAATTTATTCCAATCTCTGGATCCTGTGATTGGATTTTTATGATTTTATGCTTGCTAGAATCCTCTCATTAAGCTGATCATTTTGGTAGCTGAATTATTGAAATTGGCCTAGTAAAACAAAAGTTGTTATCAATTGAAAATTAATTTTTAATTGTTAATAACTTTTGATCTACTAGGCCAATTTCAATGATTTAACTACCAAAATGATCAGCTCAATAAAAGGATTCTAGCAAGCCCAAAATCGTAAAAATTCAATTATAGGATTCAAAGATCAGAATAAATTTGTGTTACTATAAATGGTTTATAATTTTTTATTAAATTATAAAACTTTTATAGTAACATATATCTATTCTGATCTTAGGATTCAGTAATTAGATTTTAATGATTTTGGCTTGCTAGAATCCTTTCATTGAGAGGATTATTTTGGTAGTTAAATCATTAAATTTGATCCAGTAAATTAAAAGTTATTAATTATTAAATATTGTTAATAAATCTATAATTTTGGTCAAAACTAACTTTGGCCAGAATTATAAAATTTTGGCTAGAATTATATCTGATAATTTAGCTGACCCACTCACCCTCCCTGAAATCAGCTGATTTCTGGAAGCCTCTTAGTAAAAGGTCTAAAAAAATGCAATTTAATTTTGAACCAAGTAGAAATAACCACTAAACAAGTTTACTTAGAGGCCCAAAGCAGGTTATCTTGATAAAAAAAAAGAGGTTTTATATTACAAACCAAAAATTTTTAACTTTAGTATATAGATAACCCATTTTTCTTACAAGGTAATCTATTTTTTGTCACCTAAGTAAAGTTGTTCAAAGTATGATTTTATATATAATTGCTAATTTAAAATTAGTACAGTGCATGACACTTAAAGACTAAAATTACATGACTTTGTCCTATTTAGAAAATTTTTATAGTAAATTTTGATGTCTTGCTGATTTCCTATATTTTGATTGGCTAAAATTTGATTTTTATATTTTAATTTGCTAAAATCTGATTGGCTAAAAATTTTTTAAAATTTTATTTTTAAAATTGACCAATCATAGAAGACCAAATCACATGATTTGTCCCATTTTTGGCAATTTTTTTATGTATCATATAAAAATTAAGCATTTTTAAAATGTTATAACTTAAAAACAAATAATAATTTTTTAAAAAACAAAGCCGCTAAGTTGTAGTAAATTAACTGAACTACAAGGTAGCGGCTTTCTTTTTTTGATATCTTTTCTGTATCAAGAGCTTTTTAGCTTTTAAAATTATTTTAGTCTTTAAGTGTTGTGCACTGTAAAATTTTTGTTTTTGATGAAGTTATATTTTGAAAAAAATACAAAATTGGCAAAATTTTAATTAATTTTTGTACTATTTTTTCTTCACTCCTTGCTTTATATTCCTGTAAAATTTAATTTAAAGTTTATAGTAAATTCATATATTTTTTAAAAAATTTTAATTAGGGGCTTCCAGAAATCAGCTGATTTTAGGAGGTGGGTGGGTCAGCTGAAGTATTAGATATAATTCCGGCCAAAATTTTATAATTCTGGCCAAAGTTACAAAATTATTTTTGACCAAAATTATAGATTTATTAACAATATTTAATAATTAATAACTTTTAATTTACTGGATCAAATTTAATGATTTAACTACTAAAATAATCCTCTCAATAAGAGAATTATAGCAAGCCAAAATCATTAAAATCTAATTACTGGATTCTAAGATCAGAATAGATATAGGTTACTATAAAAGTTTTATAATTTATTAAAAAATTATAAACCATTTATATTAACACAAAATTTGTTCTGATCTCTGGATTCTGTAATTGGATTTTTACGATTTTGGGCTTGCTAGAATCCTCTCATTGAGCTGATCATTTTGGTAGTTAAATCATCAAAATTGGCCAGTAGATCAAAAGTTATTAACAATTAAAAATTAATTTTCAATTGTTAATAACTTTTGATCTACTGTGCTAATTTTGATAATTCAACCACCAAAATGGTTAGCTCAATAAGAGGATTCTAGCAAGCCCAAAATCATAAAAATCTAATCACATGATCTAGAGATCAAAATAAATTTGTGTTACTATAAATAGTTTATAATTTTTTAATAAATTATAAAACTTCTATAGTATTTTAGGATCCAGTAATTAGATTTTAATTATTTTGGGGTTGCTAGAATCCTCTCTTTAAGCAGGACCCCGAAATATATATAGATAGGTCAGGTTAATTATAGGGTTACTAAAAAAGGAAAGATATGCAGAAAAAACTTCAATAATAAGCAAAAAAATTACTATAAATAGAAAAATCTGTATAAAAAATCTCAAAAATAAGCAAACTCATACCTAACCTATCTATGTATATTTCGGGGTCCTCTTTAAGCTAATTATTTTGGTGGTTAAATCATCAAAATTGGCACAGTAGATTAAAAGTTATTAACAATTAAAAATTAATTTTCAATTGTTAATAACTTTTGATCTAAAACTGGGCCAATTTTGATGATTCAACTACCAAAATGATTAACTCAATGAGAGGATTCTAGAAAACCCAAAATCATAAAAATTTAATTACAGGATCCAGAGATCAGAACAAATTTGTGTTACTATAAATGGTTTATAATCTTTAATAAATTATAAAACTTTTATAGTAACACAAATCTATTCCGATCTTAGGATCCAGTGATTAGATTTTAATAATTTTGAGCTTGCTAGAATCCTCTCATTGAGCTGATCATTTTGGTAGTTAAATTATCAAAATTGGCCCAGTAGATCAAAAGTTATTAACAATTGAAAATTAATTTTTAATTGTTAATTACCAATCTGGATAAGATCGGCACTATAGCTATATTATTACATATTTGGAATTGGGGATAAACAAATATATAAACAATATATTAGTAAATCTGTTTTAGGCCAAATAAAACGTTTTTTTTGTACTAAGTAAATATTATTTTTTGATATAAATAAAGTTGTAGAGCAGGTTCTTGTGCATCTACTAGTAAAATTTCATTAAAATCAGACCAGTAGATAAGAAGATATGAGTAAAAATGTCTTTAAAATTCTTTAAATCATATAAAAATTTTATATATACAGGCCTGATCCAGATTTTGTACTATCTTGTTTATATATTTGTTTTGACCCAATTCTAAATATAGAAATATTGCTGATCTTATCTGGATTGGCAATTAATACTTTTGATCTACTGGCCAATTTTGATGATTTAACTACCAAAATAATCAGCTCAATGAGAGGATTCTAGCAAGCCCAAAATCATAAAAATCCAATCACAGAATCCAGAGATCAGAATAAATTTGTACTACTATAAATTGTTTATAATTTTTTTAATAAATTATAAAACTTCTATAGTAACACAAATCTATACTGATCTTAGGATCCAGTGATTAGATTTTAATGATTTTGGGCTTGCTAGAATCTTCTTATTGAGAGGATCATTTTGGTAGTTAAATCATCAAAATTGGGCCAGTAGATCAAAAGTTATTTACTATTAAATATTATATCTAACTTTTTAATAATCGTAAAATCTGATTGGCTGATTAGGGTATCAGGTGGGGGTGGGTGAGGTAGAGATAAAGTGGACTTATAGTAAAAAAAATCAGCTGATTTCTGAAAGCCCTCTAAATGGATACCAATTCTAAAATAACACATGTCATTTTATGATTCACAAATTAATTCAGTATAGACATAAATTCAGAAATAATACGGAACATGAATACCAGAATGCAGCAAAATGTATTGAAATAATAGTTTATACTTTTAAAAAATAAAAGCCAATATGTAATTTTAATAATTAAAATATAAATCGTATAATATGTCAAGTCATTTTATTTGATACTAATTTATATACAAAAATTCCTGTATAATCTTTTTACTTATGTATGAAGTTTATTTATACTCTATTTAATTAAAAAAAATAATAATTTTAATATATTGTATGTTTGATAATTTGAATGCTAATTATAATTAATTATTTACTTTAAAAAGCAATAACTTGTTAATAATGACCTCTTGCAACTGAACATTTAAAACTAATATACCCAGCCCAAATCATATATCAGTTTTAATTTTCTGATACCAATCTACTACAACCTGTTTAATTTTTGGTTTGATCTCTTTTTGTATTAATCCTGGTGCTTGTTCACAAGGAGATTGAAATATAATATAAGTTCATTAATCATTGGCAAAGTATTAAACTTCTCATTGCTCATCATTTAAGATTTAACTGAGCAAAGAATATGCATTGTGGTCTTGAAATAGATATCTTATTCTTTCTGATTTTGAAAATTAACAATGGATATAGCTTTTGAATACACTATAAAATTGACTTAATATACAAGGCATTAATACTCTTTGTGAACCTAAACATATAAAATATGCTTTTAATTGATCTTGAATAATTTTAATAAATAATTTTTTTAGCTTTTAAAGAAAGTTTATAAATGCCAGGGTGATTTTTGTTATAGCCTTTAACAATAGTATGATGTCACTTTAAAGCACCTTTTGTTTTATAGCATTTTTTGCAAACAGAGCAATGATATGAAGGTTTTTTTATTAATAGCTAATTATAATTACAGTATATAATAAATATTATTGTTTTTTATATACTGTATATTCCCGAAAATAAGCTACTCCAAAAATAAGCTATCCCCTTGGTTTTGACCAAAACCTAAAAACTTGTTTCACTCGAAAATAAGCTACCTCACTTTTTTTGAACCAAAACAATAATAAAATTTTTTGTTTCAAAAATAAGCTACCCCTTTTGTCATTCTGTAAATTTTAAATAGAAAACTGAATAATGGGTCACACTAGTGCATATGCAATAGTGGGAATAATTGATTATTTTATTCCTACTATTGCATATATACGCATACTTACATCTGAAAACTATCCATGCCTCGCCCTTTTATCAGAAAATATCTATCAGCACCACCACTTTTCCACCTGTAAAGGAGTTATCTGCCCCATCCTTTTACTCAAAATGAACTATTTTCCCAAACTAATTCTCACTCACCAGTAAAAAATCTATAAATAAATAAATAAATAAATAACAAACAAAGAACGAATGAAATATTTAAAATTAAATAAAACAAAATAATTAAATAATAAATTAAAAAAAATTAATTTTAAATTAAAATTTAAAAAAATATATTAAAAGAAAACTGTTATTTAAATAAAAGTAATAAAAAAATAAAAGATCAAAATAAAAATAAAAAAAAGCACTAAACAATTTAAATTAAAAAAAGGTAAAAAGTGCTAAAAAATTTAAATTAAAAAAAAGATAAAGAAAATTAAATATAAAGTATATAAAGCGAAAAAAATAAAAAAACCTAAAAATTAAAAAAATAAAATAAAAAATAATAATAATAAAAAATAAAAAAATAAAAAAAATAAAAGCTGTAAATAATAAAAAAAGAAAATAAAAAAAAATTTTAAAATAAATAAAAAGAAAAAAAAAGAAATAAATTGAAAAAAAAATTAAAAAAAATAAATAAACTATAAAAAAAATAAAAAAATCTTAAAAAAAAACTTACAAAAATAAACAATTATATATACAGTAAAAAAATAGAAATACAATAAAAAAAAATTTAAAAAATAAAAAAAACCCTGAAAAAAATAAAAAAATCAATAAAATTAAATAAAATAAAAAAAAATAAAAAAATAAATAAATCAAAAAAAAAATCAAAAAAAAATTTAAGAAAAAATAAAAAAAACTGAAAAAATTAAAAAATCGATAAAAAAAATAAAATAAAAAAAAATAAAAAATAAATAAATTGAAAAAAAGATCAAAAAAAATAAATTTGTTAAAAACTATAAAAAAAAATAAAAAAAAAACCTTAAAAAAGGAGTTTTCTAGGCATCTCTGGCCAAAAATATATAACTTAAATATCTGGCCTATTGGCCAATTAAAATGCAAGAAAGTCACGTGACATCCATTTTTAACGATCGCTCAATCACGTGATCGGCTTGATAGGTCGAATACATTCATGTAACCCAAAATCTGATCTCACCCAACGGACCATATTATGTACAACCGATTTTTGTTGCCAACTTAAAATCGAGCTCACAATAAAAAATTCAAAGTTTTCGACAAAGAACAAATGTAAATTATTGTGCAAACATTATATAACATTTAAATTTATTAAAATTCTAATAAATTATATTCCTATTACTGTATTATGATATTATTATATCATATGCTCAAACCCGTATATCTGATATTTGCGACACCATTAAAAAACCTAATACAAAAAGAAAAAAATTCTAATGCTAACTCGCATTTTAATGAAATATAAAAACCTAAAAAAAAAAAAGAAAAAATTAAAAATCGATCAAAATTAGTATCCACTGCTTAAATGTTTCCTGGTGCTTATTTCCATTACGCAAAGCCTAAAAAAAAGAAAAGAAAGTAAAAAAAGACAGACAAATAACAACAACAGCAACAAGAAAAAATTCTTACCCAAAACACTTGCCGGCGCTAATTCACGCCTGAAAAACAACAATAGTGAAAAGATAAAAAAAAAAGAAGATGGTCAAACAAAAAAAAATTCTTATCCAAAAAGCTTGCCGGTATTAACTTACATACAACAAAGTCTGAAAACCCAAAGAACAACATTAGTGACAAGATAAAAAAAAATGAACTTTCACAAAGAAAATTAAACAACTTACTCGAAAGTACATCTAACCAGTACTTATTACGAAGCCAAGACCTATAAACATCTATTTGAATCGTTCTGGTGCCAAGTCGTCCATCACGAAGCCTAACCTACAAAAAAAAAAAAAAAGGCTATTTATTAGGCTTCTAGAAAAAACCACAAAAGAAAATAAATAGCACTTATCTTGTTACTGGCACCAAGTCGCTTCTCATAAAACCAAAACTAGTAGAAACAATAGTTATCTTCTAGAAGATAACAAGATAAAGGAAAAAAAAAGAGAAAAGCTTGTACTTACTCAGACCGGTTTCAGAACGCCCAAGTCTCTAATCGTTCCAATACCAAGCTTGTCCATCAATTATTCTAGTACCAATTCATCCATCACGAAGTCTAACATACAAAAAAATAAAGCTAGGTAGCTTCTCGAAAACAAAAAAAAAGAAAAAAAAACTCAGATAAAAAAAGTAGCACTTATCTTATTAGACCAAGCCCAGATCCTCTTTACTGGTACCAAGCCATTTCTCATAAAACTAAGGCCTTACCCCAGCATCAAACTTATGCCCAAGTCTCCACCAAGTTCATCTATTCCAATTATTCTAGTACAAAGTTATCCATCACAAAGCCTACTCTACAAAAAAAAAAAACTAGTTGGTTTCTCGAAAAAAAATTACCAAGTCTCCGAACATTCCAATTCCAAGTTCATCCAATTCGTCCATTATGAAGCCTGATCTACAAAAAAAGTAAAACTAGATAGCTTCTTGAAAAAAAGAAAAAAAAAACACAAAGAAAAAGTAGCACCTATCTTATTAGACCAGGCCCAAATCCCCTTTACTAGTACCAAGCCGCTTCTCATGAAACCAAGGCCTTGCGCAGACCGGTTCCAGCATTAAGTTCACGCCCAAGTCTCCACTTCGACCGTTTCAATATCAAGCTCGTCTATTCCAGCATTAAGTTCATGTCCAAGTCTCAGTCCAATATCAAGTTCGTCCATTCCAATTATTCCGGTACCAAGTTATCTATCACGAAGCCTGAACTACAAAAAAAACTAGTTAGCTTCTCTAAAAAAAACCTCCCAAAAACTGTAGCAATTAAACATAGAGGATAATAAACTTGTACTTACTTAGACCGGTTCTAAGCAAGTTCCATTCCAGTACCAAATCCACATTTCATAAAACCAAGATCTGCAAAGAAAGAAATTGAAACCTGCGAAAAAAATATATTAAGCTTAGTATTTGAGCTAAAAGAAACAAAATTACAGAAAAAAAAACTATACTTCCCAATGTTTTCTCAATTCCAAGTATGTACGAAGCCAAAAAAAAAACACAGGTGCGTCATCAGATCATCAAACTGTCTAATAATCTCATGCACGGAGTGCATGCTTGGGACTGTCTCGGGACACTATTGATAGCATGTCGACGGTCGGATTAGCCAATCATGTGACTTTCTTGGTTTTTGATTGGCTAATTAAGCCAGAGATATTTAAGTTATATATTTCTGGCCAGAGATGTGTAGAAAACCTTTAAAAAAAAAACAAAATAAACAATTAGAGTGATGACAGATATTATGTAATATTTTAGAGGGGGAGTCTCTGAAATCTTACATTAAATATAGAAGTTTATAATAGCTAATCAAATTTCTTTTATATAGGAAGAAGGAAGTAGAGGGTATAGTAAAATTATATTACATAATATATGTTACCACTCTTATACTGTATGAACAAAAAATTAATTAAAACTACGGGCCTCTATTAGAGATGGGCACCATGCGCATGACTGCATACATGCATGCTAGTGTTCCGCAAAAGATCCAGGTCCGGTCCAGGTCCGGTCCGGTCCATTGACGGACCGAGTTCGGACCCTTGATTTTTCAGATTCGATAGGGTTCGGACCCACACGAAGGTCCACCCGGGTAATACCCGGTCCAGTCTATTAGAATAATACTTAATGCTGATTGGTTAATTTAGATTTTTTTTTACATTTACTAACATTTTTTCTTTTATTCATGTCATGTAATCGTTAATTTATGTTCATACAACTTTTCTTCATATTCTGTAATTAGTCTGTAGTCGGTTTTTGTCGTTTGGGCTCACTAGAACTTAATGGACTTTCGTCGTCGGGCTTGTGATGTCGTTAGTCGGTCTTTCGTGTTGGGCTTGTGATGTCGCTAGTTGGTTTTTCATTGGTGGCCTTGTGGCATTGTTTGTGTCTTTTTTGCTTAATTTTTAGTATTAAATTTGCGCTTTATTTTTTTTTGTACAGGGACCTTTTCGTCATTGGGCTTGGTTAGGGCTCCGAAGTCCGGGTCTGGTCCAGTCCGGGTCCAGCCAAACCCGGACTCGAACCATTAATTTTGGAAATTTTGAACCCGGACTCGAACCCAAACCGGACTCAAACATGATTATAGGTTCAGTCCGGGTCCAGGATTAGCAGTAAAAAAATAAAAAATTTCTTATGCTAATCTGATCCGTAATATGGCATAGATCATAAATATATGCAGACAAAATGTAAAAAAAAAAAAAAAAAAAAAAAAAAA
>QKWP01000129.1:404421-414611 GCA_003550325.1 Gigaspora rosea | reverse complement strand
TAATACAGCTTTCAACTTGCGCTATTCTTATTATATTCCGTACTGTGTAAAGTATATAATAGGAAAATAAAATAAGTGCTTACTGTACAAGTATGTATTTATATATATAATATAATAATAATTATTACAGTATATACTTATAAAAAACTGAAAAGCCAGTATAAGTTTAAAGTATAATTTATTTATATCGACCTAATAAATAATATAATAAACAAACAAAATATTAAAATCATGTTCTTATTTAAAATGCATTAAATTTATGATGTAGACAAGTTTTATACCGAGTGATGCTAGTACCTATATAAAATTTTGATGGGATAAAATGTGCATGATTCGGAAACATGCGAATTAATGCGCATTCACGCGCATGATTGAGGAATCATGCGCATGCATGAAACCCATTTCTAGACCCGGGTGATACTTACCCAGGACAGAATACTATGCGTGTTGGATTGGGTTTCAGACTTTCAGACCGGACTCAAACTTTTCAGACCGGGCTCAAACCGGACTCGAACCAAGCAAAAGTTTGATATTTGAACTCGGACTGGACTGAGTTTTAAAAAAGTTTGAGTCTGAGTCCGGTTCGAAATTTGAACCGGACTCAGACTTACCTAAAGTCTGGCCTCAATCCGGGTCCGTCGGAGCCCTAGGCTTGGTATAGTTTAGTCAATCTATCATCATTGGCTTTGATGTACTTTTTTGTCACTAGCTTCATTAGTTCAGTTAGTTTTTTTTTTTTGTGTGTGTGTTTTCTGTTTATCTTTGTACTAACTTTTGCGCTTTTCATTTTTCTTCAGATAACTCTTTCTAATTTCAGTATTTTTCGTTGGTGTATTATTTGTACATATCATTGTTTGTTTTTTATAACAGTTCTGCATCATATCGTTGGGTTGTCATCACTATTATGAATGTATTCGAATCACCATTCTTCAAAGCCGTTGTTGGTTGGTGGTTTTTTTTGACATGAATGGGTCTTTGTCAAGCGTGTTGTTATTTCTTTAGTTTTTTTTATTTATAAGTGGTCTTGGCTTTTTGATAAAAGGCATTAAAATTATATAACGATTATCAGATAAATTATTATAACGATTATTAGATAAATTATTATGTATTATATACCGATTATTAGATAAATTATTATGCATTATATAATGATTGTGACGGCTGATGCTGATTTTGGCTGATGCTGAAGATCACATGACATTTTGGTCCGGAAATTGCAGATCGGGAAATTTCAAAACAAACAGTCATTTGTCAAAAACTGCTTATTTCTCAAAATTTTGTATAAGAAACTAAATTTCGTGCACTAACAAAAAATTTTCCTAAACAATTTTACTATATAACCTTCTAACCTTCTAAATTCTAGGCACTAACCCTAACATAAACGAACCAAAATAATTTTTTTCATTGGTCACGTGGTTTTTGATGATGATGTTGAGGTAGTCATTGAACTTATCTTCGTTTAAGTTAGGGTTAGTGGTTGCAATATGGTCAAATGTTAGCAGGTGTATTAGCAAATTTGTTCAAGGAAAGCTTTTTGTTAGAACACTAAAGGTTGTTTCTTATGAAGCAAATGTTTGTTTTGAAATTTTCCGATCTGCAATTTCCGGACCAAAATGTCACATGATATTCAACATCAGCCAAAATCAGCATCAGCCGTCACAATGATTATTAGATAAATTATTATGTATTATATAACGATTATTAGATAAATTATTATGTATTATATAACGATTATTAGATAAATTATTATGTATTATATAACGATTATTAGATTTTTAATAAAATCGGGTTTATTATTAATATTGTGATCTCTATAATTAATAATCGTGAGATCATGATTGCGATTGCGATTGCAAAACGAAATGTAATGATTTAATCGATTATGTGACGCCGGTAATTATCACTTTTTTTTTTTTTTTTAGCGAGAGCACTTGACCTTCGTCATTTAACAACTTTATATCTATAATTTTTTGAAATTTCATGGATTCGGACTCAGACCCGGATCTAAATGATAAGGGTTTGGACCCTAATTTTAGATCTGAGTTGGTGTTCAGACTGGGTACGAACCTTTAAAAATACCCGCCCAGTTCGAATCATGCGGAACACTAATGCATGCAATTAATTCTGGTCAGCATTAAAAAATTAAATCATAACTTGGTCAAAACATGCATGCATACATGCAAAAAATGCATGCGCATGTGCATGCTAAAATAAAAATTTTGTATTTTTGCCCATTTCTAGCCTCTATACATACGTACTAAGCTCTGCAAGTACTAACATATGCTTTATTAAAATAGTTCCAAATGTGGCATAAACACATTTTAATAATGCACATGCCGGTCTTTTAGAGCTTTAGTATATACGTACATACGTATGTACATGTGGAAAACCTGTTCGCGCAAGTTTATATGCGTGAGAATTTTTTAAAAAATAACTCCTGAAAATAAGCTACCCCTACATTAACTATTGATTGCTTAAATCTTCTATATCCCGTAAATATCTACCCCAATTTTTTAATATCAAACTCGTCCAAAAAAAGGTAGCTTATTTTCGAGAATATACAGTATAATATGTAAAATAAAATTATTAATATTGTTATATATATACGGACATTTTACAAAGCCAAATCTATTTAACTATGTTCTATAAACAAAATACAAGTAAAATAACCATTATATATATAAATTAAACAAACTTTTTACAATTAATACTTTTTTTGATGGGTTCCAGGGACAGATGATTAGTTAGATGCAATAATACATATATTAAAAATTTTGTTGATTACAATTTTAAATGTAATAGCCAATTAGATGATTTGTTAATCAAAAAATAAGCCCTAAAAAAAATAATTTACATATATATAAAAAAGGCCCAAAAAAACAAAATCAGTCCATATAAATTTTTTATAGTTTTAATTAGACATAAAGATTTTTTTTTCTGTTCTTTTTAAACCAAAATTTTTATAGTTCAATATTTTTTAAAATAGATAAATTTGGATATTATTTAGTTTCTTTTCTAGTTATAAATATTTAATTATTTTTATAAAGATTTAAAAAGATATGAGCATTATTTAAAGAGGCTTCACTATTACCATAACTATTATTGTTAATAGGGGTTAGAGGATTATAATAATACTAATTGTTCTAGTTAAGAAGAACTATTGTTAACAGAGATTAGAGGATTATGATAACACTGATTGTTCTGGTTAAGAAGAACTGTACTACTAACAGTAGCTATAGTTCTAGAATTGTTGGTTGAAGTAAGCTAAGAACAGTTTTAAGTATAGTTTCTAGTTTGTTTATATCTATAACAAAAGTACTAAAGTACTAAGGTCAAGAGATCTGGTTATGCAGGTTTGGGTCAAAATCCCAACAAACAAAATCCCGACAGGTCATAATTTTGACAAAAAAATCCTAACAATCAACAATCCCGACAATCAAAAAAGCTTTTCTTGAGCAATTTTTACTATAAAATCACCTAAGTCAAACACTAATCTAGAAGCTCACCCTAACCCTAACCTAAACTAGAGATGGGCACCATGCACATGACTGCATACATGCATGCAATTAATTCTGGTCAGCATTAAAAAATTAAATCATAACTTTGGTCAAAACATGCATGCATACATGTAAAAAATGCATGCGCATGTGCATGCTAAAATGAAAATTTTGTATTTTTGCCCATTTTAAACCTAAACACTCAACCTAACCCTAACCTAACTTAAATAAACTTAATAATTTTTTGTTGTTGGTATTGTCAGGATTTTTTTGTCGAAATTATGATCTGTCGGGATTCAATTTGTTGGGATTTTGATCGGCACCCAGTTATGCAGGTTTGTTTTTTATTTTCTTTGAATTGAACCACTATAGCCATAAATACTTCTCTAAGCTTGACAATGATTTTTTTAGTTTTAGAAAGGGTTTGGGCTGAAAGAATAGTTATTGGTGAGAAAACCACAGAAAAAGTAAAAGTTGATTGTTGTAGGGTATGGGAAGGAATAGATGAGAATTATAATAGTAGAGATTTTGTTTAAAGAAATTTTTGAATGCTTTGGCATATGCATATGCAGCTATTAGTAAATTGGATAAAAATGGAGCAACTGAAATAGAAAGTTCAGGTCGAAATCCGTTGATAAGCATGTACTTTTAAGGTATCTATGACCACTAGCCTCGATATGGTAAAGCAACTTTTCAATAGCCACATGATAAGAGTTAACGTTTTTTTCTGCGTAAATATTAAGTAATAGCACTGCCCTAGCATCACTAGTCTAAAAAATTTTGCTACCAGCGTTAGGGTTTGATTTTATGTTACACCTGATCTTGAGTTTTAATTTGACCCAATAGCGAAATTTTTTAGGATGGTGATGCTAGTGTTTCTTCAGTTTTGTATCACTGAGCAAATAATCCGTACATACAACTATCAATTAAATAATACTATATATGCATCAAAAAAAAAAAAAAAAAAAACTCGCGCCATATAGTATCTCGCTAGAGTAGGTATTTTTTTTAAAAAAAAAAACTTTATAATCTAAAACTGAGTATTAAGTCTGCGAAAAGTTATTTGCGTTAACATAATACTAGTGATTTAAGCCGATTAAACTTTTATGGCCCGGCTAATTTTTATTGCTTAGATTGAAAACGCATCGATAACTTCAAGTTTCTTAATATTTAAGTTTTGTTAAGTTTAGGATTAATAAATGGCTAGCATACTAAAGTTGTTAAATTAGAAAATTATACAGTACATCAAGAGTAAAAAAAAATTTATAAAAAAATATTTTCTTAATACATAACTTTATATTTGGCAAATTTGTTATTAATAATTAACTAACTAGTTGATAAAATATCAACCAGCCAAAAAGCCAAGTGATTGCTAGCTTAATTAGTTTGTAATATTTCGATATTGTGCAAAGTAAAATTTTACATCACGGAACATTTTAAATATTAGTTACTACTGTAAATCGTATATTAATAAATTAACACCAAACTTGAAAAATTTACTCTAACCCATCTTCCTCACTCTTGACGCATTTTTATTTATATAATGATGCAACTTAACCTGGGAAACATTTGATTATCTCGGCCAAAATCTATTTGCATATTAGTAGTCAAAATTTTCAAATTTTGGGGTATTTCATAAATTCGCTGCAACCAAGCATTAACAAAAAATCTCTTGTTCTATATATATTAGGCTATACAAACTATATTTTTGGTTCTCACAACATAAATTTGAAAAATGACCCGGCAACCCGGCTTTTAATTTTATTTTCAAAAAATTTTATATGTAAAAAAACATATAAAATTTTTCTCTAGATATCTATAAAAAAACCACCCGGATAATAAATATAGTAAAAAATTTTTTTTCAAATTTTGCAAAAATTTGACCCGGCCGGGTTATGAGAACCAAAAGATTCAGTTTGTATAGCCTTTGCTATAGACATGAAAAACCTAAGAAAAAATTTTAATTTATTTAGGACTTGTATTCTACAATATATCAATTACTTTTATCCTTCAAACTATATCGATATAATAATTATTAAATTACCACCTCTGACCTGCGCTATGCCAATTTTGGCCCGCATCATCATGATCTTGACCAGCGTTACATCCTATATTCAATTTTTTTCAACTCAAGCTGATAATTTCAATAATTTTATTCTTTATTTTTAAATTTAGTAGTATTTAGAAAACCGACATACGAACTTAGAATATCTACATTAATTTTTTTTTTATTCTTTTATAATAGAAGCAGCTTCTCATGCACTAATAATTTGAATAAATTTCACCATATAAAGATATTTCGAGCTTTTAAATTTATAAATTACAACCCATTTTTAGGGGCTGAGCTAGAGATGAACAAAATTATTGTTTAGGATGATGCTGAAATAACCGCCCTAACGTTAAAGCTATATAATAACGAAACCTGACCCTAATCTTATATCGAAAAATTTTTTTAGCGAATTTTAGATTGGTAACATCAAATTTTTGGGGTGCTACTTTTAAAATCGAGAACACCATTATTCCCAACAATTATTACGTATTAATAATTATTATACAAATGATTAAGTAATAAGTCATAAATAATTATTGATAACAAAATTATTTGACCCCTAGATTGAGTTTGGAAAATTATAAATTCAAAAATCAGGCGCCAAAGTATAGATCTTTTATTTGTTGGTCAACATCATGCTACGTCGCGTATATTTTGTTTCAGAAACGACTAGATCACATTGCGATTAAATAACATAATTTCTTTAAGGAATAAATCCAACACTGAAAACTTAAATACAGAAATAAATATTCAAATATTCACTTACTTTTGGTAACAAAAGCAAATATCGATTCGGCGTAAGTTTCGAATCTGGGTTTCTGATTTTCGATTTCGGTAAAACCGCTCAAATTTCGGTCACATGTATACTCTAACTCTAGACTAGCGATACACCTCCGCAAATAAACCTAACAAATAAATTTCACATATCGTGGGCGAGATTCTGTCGTGCAAGTTTGCGCGGATCCTATGATAAGAATTCACTTTATATTAATCGAATAGTTTAGTTTACCCTTGTGGCGCGATAGTTTTGTCATCTTTGCGCGAGGTACTCTCTAGATACAAACGCTTTCTAATTCATTCCCTTTTTCCTAAAAATAGATAACAATCCTAAAAGATTTGAATTTTTAAACTAATAGAAAAAATATGTAATAACTTTTTCACTTTTCGTTTTTGGAACAATGAATTAAAAAAATCGTATCACATGATAACCTGGAGATTTTTTTTTTTTTTTTTTTTTTTTTTACGGGCGACTTAGAAACGTTCTGTCCAAATTGCTTTAAGTGTGATTATGAAGTCTTACATTTAGGAACTAATTAATACCTGTAAGGCCTTTGAGCATGTTTTTTTTTATCAATTTATGCAAAATGGCAGTATTCATGCCACGCGATAATTCACTAAAATTTGAAAAGTATAAAAATCTCTAATTCTAATCCTTAAATGAACTGCATACAAGACTTTCTCATTAAGCATTAATAAATCTCAATAATACTAAGATTTAGTTTTATGTGTTCGCCAAGTAAAATTTATTATTACTCTCCTCTCAATACTTTCACCGCGTGGAAAGGTCCTCCCAACTTCCTCAAGACTCCATATTAATATTAAATTATTATAAATAGAATTACATTAAGAAGGGATTAAATAAAAAAAATAAAAAATAAAAAATACAAATTAAATTAAAATTAATTACCGATATTTACACATTATATTTACACATTATATTTACACATTAATTATCAAAAAAAAAAAGAAAAAGTTCTTTTTTTTTTGATTTATAAATTAATAAAGAACTAAATTATTCGGGGGAAATTAAATTAAAAAAAAACTAATTTACTTTTGAGATCAAACGACCAATAGCAAATACTTTTAGTGCCCGAAGGATTAAATTAAAAATAAAAATACTTTTGAACAAATACAAATACATATTTACATGGGACACGCAATCACCAGTCCCCAACAACGAATAAATTAGCCCTCTTTTCGTCGTTTCCGTTTAATAATATAAAACAGATATCTATAAATCATATTATTTAAAGATGAAAGTGATCAATCATTAGAACTTCGTTGTATAATTATACAAAGAAAGAAAAAAAAGAAACTTACATGAATTCTATAAATAAATAACAGAACTATTTTCTTCTATAAGCACGGCTGGAATTTCAGGATAAAGTTTAGGAAGAGCCCTCTCACATGGCAGATGAACTTTGAACTTTGAGCTTAATTCTTGCATCAGCATAACGTAACACATCTCGTTAAGCTAAAATCCCGATTCATCATTTATTATTGTATTGTAATAATAATAGATTTGTTATTAATATTAATTATTATTAATACTAGTTATTTAGAATTAGAATTAGAATTATTTTATTATTATTATTATTATTATTATTATTATTATTATTATTATTATTATTATTATTAATTATTATTAATTATTATTATTATTACAATTACAATTATATAAAAGTTGGGGAGGAAAGAGGGAAGGAACATAATTCCCGAACGGTGCATCTTTTTATAAAACTCGCTGGGGCTTTTTCGAATGATTCGAATGACAGATACATTTAATAATTGACGAATCAAATTTCCTAAGCAATGAACGATCATCGTCAACGGTGAAAATTATGTATTTGGCTTAGCTGTCCAGCGAGAGGCTTTTACGAATAATCAGGGCAGAACCTAAACACAAATGCAAAAATCGGTAAAAATCAATCGTTTTTCTGTGGCTCCGCGATTTTGGCAGTGTTATGATGGCTTACTATGGTTTATTCATACTGATTCGCAGACGAACTTTCATACAAATTCACCAAATTTGTGATTCGGCGAAGCATTGGCGATGCAACTATTTGGAAATCGTTCCAAGAATAATATTTGCCCAGTTTTTTGTGTTTCGGAAATCTAGCAAAGTTTTTTTTTTTTGATTATAATCTGAAAGGATCTCGATCATAGTCTTGACTATTTAGTTTTTTCATAGTTATCATTGTTGCTCAAAGGGTTAATCCAGAACACTGCTGCATCAAGTACGTACGTACTTTACATAGTTTGTTATCAGTTATATGCTCTATGACTTTTATTTTAAAGTATATCATGCAAAAGATCGCTAACGCGTCTCAAGTATTTTCTTAGAGTTGGGTAAGCACGTAGAATTTGTTGAGTTTGTACGTAGATTCAAAATAATTTCAGCATTAGCATCAGCATCAGCCACGTTGATTATTAATTATAATGATAGTCGTAAAATTCCAAAAATTTAATATTGCTATGTATAATATTTGTAAAAATATTTGTGATAAAATACCAACGCATATATAGTAAAATTTTTTAGGGGTAAATTACCCAATAAAGATACAAGCAAGGCCTCACCTTAAAAAAAAATTTTTTTAGGGGAGCATCTTTTTAAGTTTTTCAGGGTTAAGTTAATGTATAGACGGGTTTTAGGGGTTAAAGGAGATCCTCAAGTTTCGTAATCTGCGACATCTAATAAACTTGATTAAGTAAACAATAAGTAATTGCGGCGAAGCCGCCCTGTTTATAATAAACTGTGATTTAGTGCAAAATCCTCAAAAATCGAAATCACGACGGGGTCAAATGCGCCTTAATTAGATTTAAGCTGAAAGTGCAACTGATAAAATTGATAATTAGGTAATTGTTTTATGTTGATGCTCCTCTTTTTATTAAACATACTATATAACCAGTCCCTAAATTCCTAACGGCTTCTTGGTTTCACTTAATTGATTTTTACAGGCCAAAATTCCTGGTCGGATTAGGTCGGCATTTAGCCCCTGGGCACTCTTCATTTAATGAACGGCTACGATTTCATTAGTAAAATTTTTAGTGATCCTGATTAGAGTTAGAACCAAGATAACTAGAATTAAAAAAAAAGAATCCGGATTAAACGGATATAAATATATTCGGATTAATCCGGATATAAATCTAAATCCGAATACAAATCTAAATCCGGATACAAATCTAAATCCGGATATTAAATCTATATCCGGATATAAATATATATATACGCGATTACGACAGTTTTGAACATTTTTAAGCAAAAAAATAAATTGAAATTATTTAAAATTTTATTATGATAACATGATTTAAAATTTAAGTAAAAAAGATTTATCACTAAATTTTACATATAATTGTATATTTTTTAATAATATATACTTTATTATAAGATGTATGGACACTATGGACATTATGGACATGAACATGGACATGGACAAGCCAAAAAAAGGTACATCAGCGAATTATATAAATGTAATCTTACGTAAATTATTACGGCCTGAAAACTTGCACAAGAATTACGGATCGACGCGAAATCTTTCGCAATTTTCAATTACGGAATATTACGAAATACATATGTAAAAAATTACGCAATATTACATCACAATAATTCGAAATAAATCGCAACAATGCGCATATCAATAAACTAATGCGTGCAGGAGGTAATATTTTGATATTTTCGCATTGTTTCGCAATATTTTGGATCTTTTCACATTGTTTCGCAATATTTGGCAAATTTTCACAAATTTTTAAAATTTTTTAAAAAATAACAAACGATATACATATTCACATAATCATGCTTTTTTACAGGTTTTCGCTTTATTTCGCAAGGTTTCGCAATTTACTATAAAATTTTACATTTTTTT
>QKWP01000129.1:374562-395989 GCA_003550325.1 Gigaspora rosea | reverse complement strand
GTTCACGAAGTACACTTTCATGGTTACTTTGTTGTTGGTTCTGTACACCCTGCCAAAGGTTTGTTTTGATCTTGGTTGTTTTGGAAGATGATTCCAACGCACTTTTGGGGAGAGCACCCAGTATCTTATTTTTGCTTAGCCTTAGAGTGCAGGAGTCTTGAGCTGGGTCTATTGATAAAGTGCATTTGTCACACTTTTCTAGTTTGCTTTGGCCCGGAACCACATGGTCCAGTTCCTTCCAATGTTCTATGAGTACTGAGTTAGCGCTCTTTTTAACTATGTGCCCTAAGGTGTGTTCACTATCCATCTCCATTGTTATCACCCAGTCTTTAATTCTTTTGTTAGCTAAGAGGCTTTGCAGATTGGGAATGGCCAGTCCCTTCAGATCTGCATTGATGTAAAGATCGTTTTTTATTTCTCTAGTAACTGGGTCTTGGAGTAGCAGTGACTCTAGACGTTCAAACCAAACTGGTTTTCTTCCTTTACTTGATGCACTTTTAACAAGTTTAAGCTGGCTCCAGGTTGCTAAAATTTTATTGTCTTGAAGAATAAGTTGATTGGCATAGAAAATGTTAAATTTTTCTAGGGTTTTTGCAGCCTTGAAGTTGAGTTTAGGGTTCATTAGCTCCATGATCGTAGGGCCTTCTCCTTTTACTTCTCATTCAATGCTTTTCGGTTTGAAGCTTACTTGGCATTCTAGTGCTTCTCCTATGGTTTGGCAGGTTAAATTGTATTTCCAGAGGCCTTGTAGTAGTTTATTGAATTTGGGATCCCATGTAGTATTTACCATTCTCCCTAGAGAAAGACCTTGTAAGAATCGAATTTCTGCTGTTTCTGCTTCTGGTCCTGCAGAGTTCAGTCTTGTATGTAGGCTTGATATTCGCTTAATTGTGATTTCGCCTGCTAGATTTTTGAAGTTACAAATATTGGGGTGATAGAGAATACTATTGGCCGTTGTAGTTGCTAGTTCTGCTTTGGTTTTGGCTAATTTTAGTATTGGCCATTGGAGTTCATCTAGTTTCCCCTTCGCTAGCCCGCTATTTGTAGCATGTATACTAACTTGGGAACTATGCAGGCATTGTTAATATATATAATCTGGCTTATTGTTAGTTTTTTGAACCTTAGAATGGTAGCCGTTGACGAAATTATTGCTTTAGCTTTGGCAACAACATGCTTTTTCTTAAGTTTACTATTGATCCATACCCCTAGGAAGCAAGTTATTGCTAAAAACTTTTCCTCTTGAACTGTAGATCCACCTACATCTATCTGTCTCGGTTTTGATTTTATCAGCCTGTTGAATACTAGTAGCTTGGACTTTTTATCATTTACTTGGATATTGTTGATTTTATAAAAAATATTCGCAATGTTGATGATTTCTTCTAGTTGTTCTTGGCTATTGGCAAGCCATGTTGTATTATCTGCGAATGTTAGAACTGCTTGTCTCCATCTTTTTTCTTTATAGCTTCCCCTAACTATGTCCGTAGGAATTTTAACGCCTAATGTGTAGCCAAGTTACATATGGTTTTGGATGTAATCTAGCAGGGGATCGTAAAAGATCCTCCATAACAGAGGAGATATCGTTTCACTCTGGTCGATTCCTCTTCCAACCTCAAAAACATCTGTTTCTTCTACTTCTGTTATCACCTTGGCTTGTCTTTTATTGAAAAGTTGGAGTAGAAAGTTGGTAGTTTCTTTAGGGATCTTTATGCGGTTTAAGGCCATTTCTAGCATTTGTAGGGAGACTGAGTCAAATGCTTTTTTCATGTCTTGAAACAAGACCCAGAGCTCCTTATTATTCTCTTTTGCATCCTCAATTAGGTCATTTAATATATGTATTGGGTCTTCAGTTGAACTTCCTGGCAACCCTGCAAAATTGGGCCCTTTTAGAATCCTATTTTCAACCATAACTTTGGCTAGCTTTTCGTGATAATTTTAGTAACTAGCTTTTTAAAAGTTTCAAGCAGTGCAATTGGACGGACATTGCTAAGGTCAAAGTCCTAGCTATCTGTTTTAGGTATAGGATAAATGGTTGCCAGTTTCCATTTTTTTGGAATTTGTCCGTGTGAGAGGCACTTGTTTGCAAATTCTCTTAATATTTGTTGCTTTAATGGTCCTGCTGCTTTGATTAGTGTATATGATATCCCGGATGCCCCAGGAGCTGACTTATTGCTCGTAGTTAAAACTGCTTGTTCTCACTCTTCTTCTGTTATAACTTCGTTAACTGAGTGATAGATGTTTTCTTGTATTTGATCTTTGGGCTTGTAAATGCTTTTCCATTTGTCTGGCATTTCTCCAAGGTTCAAACTTTCCCTTTTGAACTGTGAAATGAAGTGCTCTTTGGTATGTGTAAAGATTTCATTTGTTTCTAGCACTAAGGACCTTTGCAATCCATTTTCCTTTACTAGTCTATCGATTTTGATTTTGTTAAATGGTTTGTCCAAGAGACTTGCTAGCATTTTGCCCTGTTTCCTGTCTTTCATTTCGCATCTATCATCAATTCTTTCTTGAATTTCTTTTAACTTGGCACGATTTTTATCCGCTTTGTCTTTTTGGCTTAAAATTGTCCACTATCCTTTTAGGTCTTGAATAAGCTCGCTTGACCAGTAATCTCCTATTCCTGCAATTTCAATATTCAGTTTTTTGTTGATCTTCCATATACTACATGTCATTTCTTCTTTCAGATTTGTGTCAATTTTTTGGTTTGGGTTCTTTTTTCCTTTTCTTATCCGTCCACTAATCTGGACAATGGCTTTATACGTTTTGGACTTTTTTTCTTTCTTCTGTCCTCGCTTATTGTTTGATGAGTATTGTAGTCTCCTTTTTGGTAAGCAGGTATTTGCCACCTCTTTTATACTATTAACTATTATGTCCCAGACCTGGTCCATCTGGTGAACTTCAGTTTGTTCTTCGTGGTCTTGGTTTTGCAGGAGATTTATAATTTGTCTGCTTGCTTTAAGCTTCTGCTCTAGGTGAATTCTATAGTTGTCCCAATCTTCTGGACTTGCCTCCTCATACAGGTACACCGTTCTTTTAATGCCTTTTCTCTTGTTTTTGCCATATTGTTATTGAACGTTAGGTGGTTCAGATTAATTGAGGTCGAAATAATTGCATGTAGGGTTCCAAGCTCTGACCCGGATAACTGTGAAACCGATAACCCGACCCGAAAAAATTACTATCCGGGTCATATTTTTGACAAACCGGTTTAAATATATAAACCGTCAATAGACGGGTCATCCGTCAATAAACGGGTCACCCGTCAATAAACGGGTCACCCGTCAATAAGTCATAGGAGGAAATGCTTCTTTATACGAAATTTCTTTAAAATTATGTATTTAGTTGTATTGTTGACTTACTTCGCTAATCAGTTATCCGGGTCACCCGAACATAACCGGGTGACCCGTTTTATTCAGATAGCCGGATCACCGATTACAACCGGGTGACCCGTTTTAATCGGGTAACCGGGTTTAGTTTTGGGTACCCGGTTGAAAAAGATAATTGACCCGACGGGTCACGGATAGGGATTTTCAAACCGGTTTGGAACTCTAATTGCATGGTCACTGTTTGTAATCATTTCTGAGCTCAAAATTTTTGCCTGCTGTAATCCTTTAAGTAGGTCATCTGATATCCAAATTCGGTCTATTCTTGATGAGCTAGTTCCATTTGACCATGTGAACTTGATATGGCTTGGATGTAAGAACCTGTAGGTGTCCACGAAATTTTGTCGTAAAAGCCAGTTGTGCAGTGGGATCTTCTTTTCCTTTGTTTGGTTACTGCCTGTGGACCTGTCTAGGTCCTGATCAACTACCGCATTTAGGTCACCTGTGACGATTATTTGTGCGTTAGATGATCTTTGCATGAATTTTTCAGTGATCTTCTGCATGATTAATCTGCTTTGGCTTTTGTCGTTAGGGAGTACGTAGATTACTATTATAATTATTTCTAACTGTTTGAGTAGGTGGTTTATTGATAACAGGTATTCACTTGTTCTGTCTATTTTTCCTATGTGCTTTTCCCATTTGTTGTCTATCAATAGCCCTAAACCTGAGCCTTTTTTCTTTTTTTGATTAGCGTCAGCCCATATGTAGGTGAAATTTTTGAATTCTTTTGTTAGAAAAAAACCTTCCTTGTGTGTGATGTTAGTTTCGACTAGGCCCATTATATTAAATTGTTTTTCTATTACCCAGTTCATTAGGAGATCTAACTTTTGAGGGTTTGCTTTGACGCCATTGATATTGTGGCATCCGATTTTTAGATTTATATTTTCTTTGTTTTGGATTGCGTTAACTATTGCTGATTTGTTGTTATTAACTATTTTAGGAGCAGTAAAAGTGTTTTCCCTTTTGTTATTCGCCGCACTATTGTCACAACTTGCGAGTATTTGTCCACTTGTTTGGAAAGGAGAAGTGCTATGTTCCTCACTAGTTTGTTGCTCTGGCCTGCTTTGTCTGTGTTGTGAACTCCTTTCCCTTATGATCTTTAATTGGACTGGTACGCCCGTTAGGAGCGCTGTGCAGGGACTACCTGCTTCCTTTCTAAGTTACTTAATCTTTTAAGGATTTCCTTCAGTAATTTCCTTTCAGATAATAACTAAGAGTTGTTTGTGCCATGTGTGAAATTTGTGTTCTCTTGTCTGTTGTATAAACCACCTTTAGCGTAATTCGTCTCGTCAAATTTGTAGGGAGATCTGCCTCTTCGTTGGTGAGATATGGTTTGCTCCTGGTGTTTTCTACCATTTCTTTCTCTTGTATTACCTTTCCATGTGCTGGTTGAGAGTTTTATATCAGGAGAACTTTCCCTACTTGGTTTGTGTTCTTTTATTGCTAAGGATTTTCCTTTGAGTGTGTTCGGTAGCGATTCGTCTAGCTTCCACTGTAGTCTTGTATTATAGTAATATACATTTTGGGACATGGCTTTGTTGAGATCTTGACTTTCAGCAAAATAAATAAATGCTAGGCTTCTCTGGTTTCCATTTCTGTTGCTAGGTATAAATACTGATTTGGCTTTGTGACATTTGAGTTGTCTTAGTAGACTGGATTCTAGCGCTGTTCTTGGAATGTTTTGTAAAACTGCTCTATATGTGTTTCTTTCTTGAAGTAAGTCCGAGTTGAACTTTCCAGATGTAACCTGGCACAGTTTTCCTGCTTCATAGTATATTGTCCAGGAGTTTTGTAATGCTTCCAGTTTTAGCTAGTCTTTACATTGAATTTCAATGTATGCCGCCTTATTATTTTTTATCCTTTGGTAGTCTAGAATTGTAGTTCTGCCATACGTATAAAGGCATCTTCAGATTTTTTGTACTCGTGCATCTTCTGGTAAATCCCATAGTGTAATTATTGTCGTAGGTTTTTGTTTGTTGTGGTTTGTATTCGTTGTGTCATTTATTACCTGAGCGATTTGAGTTTGTTTTGTGCTCGTATCTCTAGCTCTGTTCTGTGGTGCTCATCTTGATGCGGTTATATCCTTTTTGACTTTATCGTGTATTGAAGAATCCATTTTTGTTGAGTGGCTCACCTTGTTTTCTTCCTGAGTTGACATACTCTGAAATTTAACTTGTAGTTCCTCAACTTCATTGGTGCCATTTGCTATAGTGGGTCTTACTTCTTCTTTGTCTGACATTACTATGTCCGTAGAGCTTTCTCTTTTAATTAGATGTGTTGTTTCATCTATTCTTACGATTTCTTCCTGTAAATCTCTTGCTTCGAGTTTGCATTTGCACGGTCACTAGGCATTTTTGTTTAAATTCATAACTGCTTGAATTTTTCTCGTTCCATAGTCATGTATACTGCATTCTAGCTGGAGTAGTATGTCTTTCTCAGTTGACAATTGATTGACTACCTTGTTTGGTTGATCTTGGTTCTTGATTATTTCTAGTAGTTCCATCTCTTTTGTCGATGCTTGCTGTCCTCGTACCATTTTATGTTGTATATAGTCATATATCTCGATGGTTTCTCTAATAACACAAACTAATTCTACATGTTGTATACCCAAGTATTCTGCTATTGTATTGTTTTTTTTTAGAGTTCTATTTTTGTATTCACCCAGATTCCTACTATCTCTTGCTCTTCTTTCTGGAATAATTTTTTGATTTCTATGTCTGGTCGCATTTTATTTGATTGATAATTCATCTGTAGGTGTTCTAGAATATTTTCAGTTGAACGTTCCTTGATTGGTTGTATAGTTACGTAACTTTTCTGTATGGTTTTCCCTTTTAATTACGTGTTTGTTTGTTTAATTGTGTTTACTACTATTTTTGTACGTGTTTGTTTATCCGGGGTTTGATCGTTTGTTTACTTGTTTTGACATGTCTTGTGTAACTTAAGAGAATCTGCACAACAGGGTAGCGGCGGTTTCTCCAAAAAGTTTATTTTTCTTTTATCGAAAAGAGAAAATTTGTAAAAATAGCTCTTGGCAGGCTTCGATTTAAATTTTCCTTCTATTAAACCTTGGTTGATTTCCTATTTGTTAAATGTTTGCTTATGGAGTTGGTTTATGTTTTTTATTGACGATTGTGTTTTTACTTGAGACTTCTTTTTTGTCTAAAACCGGAAATGAGAATCAGCAGAAAGAGTTCCGATAGATACTTGACAAGAGTACAACTAGCCATACCTGCAACTTTTGGTTGCTTATTTAAATAGCTACTTGAAAGTTTTACACTAGCTACCATACCTGCAATCCATATACTAGCATTGCCTATTTAAACCCTCTAATTCTTGCCTCTTGCCAGTTCATCCTGTATCACCAGAACACAGTTCTGTATTCTGTACCACAACCTTAGAACTAGTTTATCCTTAGTAGAAGACTTGGTAGAGTGTTTTTTATCCCATACAGGTATTATCTACACTTTGGTAACTTACATATTTATCAAGACTTATACTTGCAGTCAAAGATTATTTGCAACCACTACCATTACCTACTTCTGCTCTTGTAAAGTTTATCTGATCCCAGTACCTTTCTATCTTTTTTTAGTTTCTTTCTTCCAAAATACTTTTCTTACTTTTAGTTGCTTTTCTTTTCCAGTTGCAATCCTACTTCCAATTCAAGAATCTAGAAGGTTTGATCTGCTCGGCAAGCATCATGGTCTTCCTTTCCTTAGTACATACAGTTTACCCTCATTAATATCAACCTATTTGAATCTAGTGATTTGGTTGATATATGCAGGGGTAGATAACAAAGAGGATTGGCTATTCATGTGTTATAAAGTTTTAACCAATAAGAAATCGCATTTTAAAACAAAGATAAGTATGCTATCAGTATTACTTGTCAATTTTTCTGATTGGTAAAACTGTCATATCATGTGATTTTTTATTTAATTGATAATCTGCCAGTCAACTAGAAAGTGGTTATAGTATAATATGCTGCAGATTATATATAAAAATCGCTATAGGCAAAATATGGTGTGCTTCTATCTAAAAAATTTTTCTTACTAAGTTAATGGCACATGTTCACTAATTAAAAGCTGTAGAGCTCATCAAGACGCATCTAACGGTGATTAAATCATCCAAATCGGTCTAGTAGATGGTTAAAATCTTTATATAAACAATATTAGTTTATATAGAGATTTTATATAGTCAGCAAATCATTTTTCAACAATATCTTGCCATCCACTAGGCCGATTTGAAAGTTCTAACTACTATTAAATACATTTCACCAAGCTCTACAACTTTCAATTAGTGAACATATACTATTAACTTACCATATTTGTCTGAAAATAAGCTACCATTTTTGGGAGGATGTCTAAAGTGGAGACAACTCATATTTAATAATTTTTTCAATTAACTTTAGGGTTAGGGTCATTCTATATTTGGGTTAGATTAGGTTTTAGGTATATATATATAAGCAAAATTTCCTTCCTGACATTTTTGATTAACACATCGAGGTAGGTTTAGACTGCTATTTTTTGTATTTTTCAAGGTTTTCGCTTTTCTTTCATTTTTGCTTCGCCAAAGATCATCAAAATTCTATAATTTGATTGGCGTTTGATCACATGATTTGTCTCTGCTTTAGATGACCCCATTTTTGGCCAAAAAGTTACACAAAAAATCGTGGGGTAGCTTATTTTCGGATTGTTAAATTTTTCGAAAAATTAAAAAACGTACTAATAAAAAGTTGTCCAAATGCCATGAAATTTTTACTATAAGTGTATTTCATTATGCTGAACAACTTTACTTATTTGACCTTTTGAAGTTTACATAGTAAAAAAAAAGTTTTATATGTAGCAACTGTTAACTATTTTTTTAAATTTTTTTCTGAAAATCTGGGGGTAGCTTCTTTTGGAGATAGCTTATTTTCGGAAACCTACGGTAGTAAGACAAAATTTTTTAAATAGAAGCATGACACATTTCGTCTATAGTGATTTTTATATATAATCTGTATCATGTTACATTATGATCGCTCTCCAGCAGGGCCGATAATTTTCTGTAGTGTTAAAAAAAAATTCTGAGTATATAAAAAATAAATTATGTGATGTGATATGAGCAATTTTTGAAAATTATATGCAATTATGTAGTGTAAAATAACTGATTATGTGCTAAAATATGTCTAAATTTGTGCAGACTTTATTAACAAACTATATCTTCCTGAAACTTTTTAACCAATATTCTCATAATTCATGTTTATTAATTGTTCACTTTCTGAGAGTTACTAATACTGGTCTAAATTAAATCATTCACTTTCTAAAATTAGGATTTATTTTGATTTCTGTAGTTAAATTATGTGATCTTTTTATATAATTCACTATTTTCTGTGATATTCTGCGGTAATATAAATATATTCTGTGATATAAACCTATTTTTGTAAATTTTGCGGTATTATGTGAAAGACAGAAAATCATCGGCCCTGCTCTCCAGTTGACTGGCAAATTATCAATTAATTTTTATTGGCTAGGGAAATCAACAGGAAAATATTTATTATAAAAAAAATTATTTTTGTTGATAGGGATATCAATGAGAGATATTTATAAAGTTAATAGATGCGGGGGATTTTTATATATAAAAATTTGTTTTGTTTGCTAAAATGTGTAATGTATAATCTCTGTACTAGATATCTGGAGTCCTAGCTAAACCTTTTTTATTTAATAACAAAAATATAATAAAATAGTAAATTTATTATTTAAAAACTTTTAAATAGTAAAATAGCAAAATCTCAAGTTTAATATTATACAATTGTTTATATTTGGGGATATCTGAAGCCTGGAACTTTATAAAATTATTTGATTTTCTGAATTTTCTAATTTTTAATTAATATTAGAATTAGAATTAAAAAAAAATAGTTTATATAGTAAAACCATATTTCTAACATTTTGATTTAGTCAACTAAGACTGCTATTTTTTATATATTTCGTGTTTTTGTTTTTGCTATTTTACTTTGTTTTGTTTAACTGATTTGAATTATATATTAGATAATTTCGTAAGGTGCTAAGCTTTAGACAATCACTATATTCGGCTATTATTTATTATAAGTTAATCTATAAAATTAGCCAATCAGTTAAAATAACAAATAGGATTATAATCTGAAATTGTTATTAGATTTGTTTGTTTTTATAAAACAAAATATATTTTGCCAATTATTTTAAAACTTATAATTATCAAAATTCTTGGTTTTTGATTTTGACTGCCCACTGCCTATATATAAAATAAATTAAACATTTTATAAAGAATATATATAACTTTTGAAAACAGTTTATATAAATTTATAAATAAAATAAACAGGTTAATTATTTAAATAACAAAAAATAATATAAAAAAAACCAAAAAAAATATTATTAAAGTTTATAAATTAAGCAATACAATATATTTTTATTATCTTTTGCTATACAGTAAACAATACTTTAACTCTTAGTATATCTACTTTTATTGCATGACTTGGTATAATTCACTGTGTTTCAACAAAAAAATACTTGCTAAGAAGTTTTTTTGTTAATAAAGTGTTGTATCAGTTGTTATTTTTGCTAAAATTTTGGTTTACAATACTATGCTATATAAATACTTGTATAACATTGATTCTAAAAATTATTAAAAACAAAAGTTTCCTACTAACATGTTTGGTTTGTTTAAAAATAATTTGAAATAATGCATATCAATAAATATTTTAACAAATTTATATAGTGCTAAAAGCCTATATTTGAAAAAAGATCTTCCGTAACTCTATTCACTGATCACCTGTACCAACAAATATGCTAACACTTCAGAAGTAAAGTCTCAAAGAAACAGTAGAAAACCAAGGAAACATGCAACCTGGTAGCTGTTATTTAGAGATACAGTTAACTGAGTATCTGCTAATAGCTTTAGAGTTTATTACTCACCACAAAACTGCCACTTGCCGTTTAGAGGTAAAGTTCATAAACTACTTGCTGACAAGCTCAGAGTTTATCATTCACCACACCTTAAGAAGTCTTTAGTAGCTCTCTAATAAATATTGAACTATACAGGAAGAACTACTGTTTTTACTATGGTTACAAGTGTATTTTTTTTGGTGTCATAGGATCGTGAAGAATTTTCAAAAAGTGGGCGTTTTGGTGTACCCCCTCCAAAAGATCTGTAGTATTTACTGCTCCCAAAAAGGAAAAGCACCTACCGTATTGGATACAATCGTCATGAATGGCTTGGAAACAAATAACATGGAAGAACATGCGAGACTTATAGGAAGACCACTAAATAAAGATTCTAGAAGCTCTATTTTAAGCAGTCTGGTCTATATAACTGCTTTTAGTTTAACATACTGTGACCTGGGCCGGTTAGCTGGAACAAGATTATTGATGTTAGCAATTTTTATTTTAGAAGTCTGACAGTTATTATAAAATAACTTTGTCTAGCTAACAATTAGGCCTCAGGTAAAGATTGATAGTAGTGGAAGGCCATTATGAAGCCTAAGTTATCTTTCTCCTTCATAAGTTGTAATATATTATTTTTCTTCTCTTCTGTATATAATAATATTAAACTTAATAAATAGAAAAGAGCAAGGTCTCAGTTATAAAATGAAAAAAAAAGCCTATATTTGACATGATTACAATAATTACATATATATTATATTACTAAACTTTAAAGTGATATATTTTTTATAAAAGCAAAATTTTAAAAAATCTGACCAGTAATTTTGTTCTTTATAATAAGCTTTACAAAATTGCCAAATAATTTCAAAAGAACTTAATTAGACATCGCACACTGCGATATGCTTGAATATCGCACTGCAACAATCTACTAATTAAATTTGAAGATTAGGTGTAACATGCAAATTTTCTTTGTGTAACAAAATAAAAAAATTTTTCTAAAATTTGTAATATAAAAATTTCATTTCTTAACGCTCTAACAAAAAAATTCCTTGCAAAATTTTGGTATATATTATTAGGGAAGTGACAAAAATCAGATGATTTTTTAGAGAGGGGAGAAAGTAAAAAAAGTTGAAATTATATATAAGAACCTAACTATATATATATTAAGAAAGAGGGAGAGGCAGTATATAAAATCAATGTGCACAATGTGCACATGTGCATATGTTTTCATTAGGGGAGTAACAAAAATCAGGTGATTTTTTAGGGGGGGAGGGAGTAAAAAAAGTTGAAATTATATATAAGAACCTGACTATTTATATATTGAGGAAGAGGAGGGGGGTAGGCCTCTGATAAAAAATAATCAGGTGATTAATGACACTGCCCTTAGCTTTACATATAAAATTTTACCTTGTGCACATTGTGCACATGTTTGTGCACATGTTTTGTAAGTCAGATTTATACACTGGGAGGAAGGTAGGCTTCTGATAAAAAATAATCAGAATTAATGACATGGCCCTTAGGGCGCTAACATTTATTACCTAATATCTATTTACTATAGGGGCTTACCCCCACCCCCAGGTAAGATCTATAAATAGAATTTTAGCCAATCAAATTTAACTAAGGTAAGATTTTTCTTGACCCCTACCCCCAAAATATTACCTAATAAATATTAGCGCCCTTATCTACTCTAATTTCTAACACTAACCTTTATTCTTACTCTTACCCTAATAGTTATAGGACATGTCCCTAATGAGTACTATTACTTATAAATCAAATGAGTTGACTCACTTAATTTTATATATAAATTTATACAAAAAAATCATTTAAATTAAATTTATACATATAAATCATTCTTTAAATTTTAAATATATGAGCTAGATGCTGGGAAAAAGGACCAAATTGACAATTTTTTCAAAAGTAATTTTTTTATATAAATTAATTTAGAATGATATTAGGAACATTTTTTACTTAAAACACATAAGTTGTTGTATTAATAATATTTTGCAGTGTAGCCTTTTAAAGTTTGCATTTTTTTATAAGTTATTATAAGATTTACAATACAAAAATTGATTTTCTAAAGATCTTTTGTTTTGTCAATTTGGTCCCTTTTCGCAGCACCTAGCTCATCTATTCTTTAGTATTTAATAATTGTTAATTTAAAGTTTTAGTTCTTAACTCCAAGTAATTTAAAGAGAATCTTCTACTAAAGTTGGTCAATTTTTTACTATGTTCTTTAAGTCAAATGAGTTCTTTTTAACTTTTAATTAGAGCACTAGAAGCCTTACTTAATGGCATCTTTCATATTTTTGAAAAATTATTTAACTAATTATATTATTGCTTTAACTTTACAAGAGTTGTAAAAACAAAAAATATATTAACTTTAAAGGAAGATTATCTTTGAATTACTTAAGATTAAGAACTAAAACTTTAAATTAAAGATTATTAAATACTAAAGAATATAAATTTAAAATTTAAAGAAAAGTTTATATGTATTTTTTTAAATAAATTTAATTTAAATAATTTTTTGCATAAATTTATATATAAAATTAGGTGAGTCAACTCATTTGATTTATATGTAATAGCATTTAAAACTCCTGAAAAAGGACATGTCCTGTGACTGCTAACCCTAACTATAACTTTAACCTTATACTAATTTAAATTTTGTTATATAGAATATTTGTTACATGGATCTACAAACTATGTTTACATATTGTATGTGATGAATTAGCATATCGCAGGGTGTGTTGCACATTGTAAATACAGAATATGTATAAGCTTAAAAATTTTTCTTGTAACACTAACTTGCTGCTATATAATATACCCAGGTCTTTTGGATAAGTAGATTGTATTGTACTCCAGGTACTTTGGCTAGTGCACTATGGTACTTTTTTATTAAATAATTGTAAATATAAAATATTATATTGATATTTTATTAGGTTATAAAAACCCCGAATAATATATATAGGGTTATATTTAAGTATCATAGTAAAAATTTTTTTGGTTAGCACTTTTGTTTTGGTATATATAAGCTATATTTTACACATTAAATCGAACTTTTATCCACCTTTAACTTTTTTTGAAATACAACGTTCTAAAAAAAAAACAAAACATTCTCTAAAAAAAAAACATTTTTTTTAAAAAAAAAAAAACAAACCGTTCTCTAAAAAAAAAACAAAACATTCTTCAAAAAAAAAAAACAAAATTCAAAATCTTTTAAGCCTTTAATTCACAAGCTACCAAGGATCATAAATATATATACTACAAGTTGTGTAAAAAAACTTAAAAAAAAACTGGTTTGGTTAATTTTTATTTAATTTTTGTATTTTTCTAATTTTTTCATTTTTTGGATTTTTGCATTTTTCTGATTTTCATTAGCACTTTCAAATATAACATTTAGAAAAATTACCCTATTAGCTTTTTCAAATATATCTATTTTGCTATTTAACGGTTTTCAAATATAATCTTTTTCTCCAATACCTACTTTTCAAAATATAACCTTTTTTAAAAAATGGGCCTCAATAGCTATTTTTCAAATATGATCTCACATAGATTATTCGGGTTCTGGTTATAATTAAAGTTAGAGTTGACCTTGGGTTCGATAGTATAACAGTTATGCTTCAAGGTCTCAAATTACAAGGTTGTCAGTTAAGTGATGGCAATTTGTAAGAAAACCAGCTAGGCTGGGCTAAATTAAAGAACTACAATACTAGAGGTCTGACTTGGTCAAAAAATAAGTATTCGAATACATTTGTTCAATATTTTATTATTCGAATATTTGTTCAAAAATTTTTCGAATATTTACTAAATATTCATTGAATGTTAAATATATTCCAATTTTAAAAAATTATATAACTATTCATTTAAATTAGCCAATAAATTGCAAATAAATTATTAAAAAATAAAATAAAATTATAAAATTATATATATATATATATATATATTCAATGAATATATTCAGTGAAATTTTAAATATTCGAATATTCATTCAGTAAAAAATTATATATTTGAATATTGAATATTCAGTGAATATTCAGTGAATATTATTTATCGAGTCAGACCTCTATGCAACACTGTAGGATACAGGGACCTGGGACATCAATTGACAGACTTAATTCCTAGAATGGGCAGTGATCTGCAATCAAGGCTACAGCAACGAGAGCTATACCAGAACCCCAATTTGGAATAACTGAAGTCACAAGACATAATATGAGGCTGAAGTTTGGACATTATATATACTAAATAGACTCGTAGTGGTTGCAGTCTAAAAATTGGCTACAAAGATATCGGGCCACTATAGTGATCAGTGCGACAGGTCATTTCTAGACAGTGTAAAAGCAAGCTGGGAGAAGTTGTGTTACAATCAGTGGAAAGAAAAATGATAACTACGGTCATTATAATTTATCAAAAAAGTGATATTAGCATGACTATCAAAGAAAAAAAAATTAAAGTTAGAATTAGAGTCAAAAATACTAAAAATTATATAGTACATACAACCTAGTCCCAATCAATAAAAATTTTAGCAGCCAAATTCAGATTTTATTTTTTATATATATGAAGAGGCCAATTTAAAAATTTAGCTAATATTTATATATAAAGTAGTCAAATTTAAATTTTTAATATATATAAAATGGCCAAATTTAAATTTTTAATATATATAAAGTGATCAAATTTAATTTTTTAAAAAGGCAAATTTGGTTTTTTTAATAGAATTTATATGTTTGCAGCCATGGTTACTGTAACCACATTTTATAAAATTGTTAATAACTCAAAATTTTACTAGGGTAACCCCTGTTGTGTTACTAACAAAAAATGCTCCTCTCGCGATTTTGTAGTAATTTTAACTTCAACTCTAATCCTATTCCTAGCCAATTACAACTTTAACCCTAACCCTAACCCTAACCTTAATATTATACTAACCCTAACCCTAACTATATTACATCTGGGCTTAGTTATGGACCCTGGTTATTGTAATCTATGGTTACAAATATATTAATTCTTTTTTATATATAACAAAAGTGGCCAAATTTTATATTTAATTATAAAAATACTATAACTTCAGTATGAAATATGATAAACCAATATCTTTTTATATATATTTTACAAAATTTGATAACTTAAAAATAAAAAATTTTTTTAAAAAGTTTTTAACCAATTTGTAGCTTTAAGTCTAAACTACAATTTGGTTAGAAAAGATTTTTTATTTTATTTTAATTTTAAGAAGTTGTATTAATTTAAAGTTTATTAAAAATTAAAAATTAAAAATTTGGTATTTAATATATAAAAAAAACTCATATGTTATTTTTGACCAATTATAATTAAATACATTATATTAGCCAATCAGAATTGAGTATTTATTTAAAAATTTGGCATGAGAGTATTGGTTTATACTATCCTGCACTATATAACTTTTTTATTAATAGATTTAAAAACAATTTAAGAATATGAAGGTGTTTAGCTTGTTTTGATTTAACATTTTAAGATAGTATTTTTTGTTTAATATTTTTTTAAAAAAGAATTAGCAATTTGAATTTTATCAATTTTATTAGTTGGGACTAGATTGTACGTACTATAAATCCACAATTTTTTAGAATAATCATAATTTTGAAAATTATCAATTTTAGAAATTTTATACAGTTTGATTGGTTCAAATTATGTTTTTATTAATTTCCATTAATCTAATTGGTTGTATTTAAGGGTAGAGTGTATGTAGATCATTTCTATTAATAATCTAGTTACTAAAAATTTTATATTTAATAATAAAGAAAATTTTTATTAAGTAACCATATTAAATTTTTAAATAAAATTGTAGAGGAGGTTTTTCTAATTCGAACGATGGTCGAATCATTAAAATTGGCCCAGTAAACCATAAGATATAGTTGTTTTTATCTTCACGACCCTATTTTACTTATTGTTTACATGTGATTTGATTGGCCAATTTGTGATTGTCCCTGCAAAAGTTAATACTATAAAAACTTTATCAAATTTCATTCAAAATTAATGAAATTTTTAAGATATGTGTAATTTTTTATTACGAACAATTTTACAAATACAATTTATATAGTAAAAAATTAACTTTTATATGTAGCAACTTTTAAATTCACAGTAAAAATATTTTTGGTCACTCATTTATTAATAGAAATGATCTACATACCCTCTACCCTTAAATAATACAAAATTTCAAATAAGAATTTTAAAATAATAAAATTTTGAACAATAATTCAAAATTATATGAGTTATATAACATAATTTGAATTATAAAATTTAATTTTTTAATACTAGCTAAATTCAAAAATTTTTAAATTTTTCATGTTATTCAAAAAAATTTACTTATAATTCAAAAAAAAATTGGCATCCCTGGTTAGAGTTTATAAAGAGGACCATTTTTTGCTAGTAATACAATAGGAGTTACTTTAGTAAAATTTAAAAGTGCTTTTATATATATGTTATATAATATGATTTTTTTTTAACAGTCTTGCCAGTATTATTTTCTTGGTGATTTATGATGATTATAGTTATTATTTTTATTTCCACTGATTATAACCTGACTTCTTCTGGTTTGTTTTTATACTGCCCAAAAGTAATCTGTTTTACTAATTACCATTGTAGTTAAAATCTTTACAGCAATTTTTAGACTGCTGCACTACAAGCTCATATAGTATCTTATAATATCCAGACAGGACTCTAAAATAAACATAGATAGATTAGGTTAATTATAAACTTGCTAAAAATAGAAAGATCTGCAAAAAAATCTGAAAAATAAGCAAAAAATTAGTATAAATATAAAAGATCTGCATAAATACTCCAAAAATAAGCAAACTAATACCTAATCTATCTATGTATATTTTGGGGTCCTATTTAGACTTTTAGGCCTCACATTATGTCTCATAACTTTAATTATTCCAAATCGGGGTTTTTGCACAGCCCTTGTCGCTATAAACTTTGGTTGTAAATTACTGCTCATTCTAAAAATTAAATCTGTCTTGTGAACATTCTGGGTTTCTGAATCCTATAGTAATTTAGTCCCTAATTAGTCTAGCCCAGCTAGCTATTTTTACAAATTGCCGCTACTTGAATTTAAACTAGCAATCTTGCGATTTGAGACCTTGGAGTATAACTGTTATACTATCGACCCTAAGATCCATAATATGATATTATGAATAAAATTTTTACATTGTTTATTTTTTTAAAAAAAATTTGTAATGAATATAGAAAGATAGTTAGAATAGAATGAGCATTACAAGATAGAGCCTATATAGTCAGTATCTGAAATTGGGTTGTGGAGTCTGCAGACCACAACAAATTTTAAATTTCCACAACCAAAATCTGAAGTACATATGCAAATTCTACACTTATAAATTTTGATTAAATGCTTATACACGCAACTAAATTTTTATAAATTCTTATAATCCGCAACTATTTTTTTATTTAGTTGCAGCCTGCAACTAATTAAAAATTGAATTTCAGACACTATATATAGTACAATAGTTAGAATGAACTTAATATAATAGTAAAAAAATAGGTAGAGCAAACATAGCACTATAGTTAGAAAGAACATAGCATAATAATTATAATGAACATAATGCAATAATTAGAATAAATATAGTATATTGGTAATATCCAGCAATTGAATAAACATGTTTAGATTATAATATTGTATATTAAAAAAATAACAAAAAATAATTCTATAATAATTTGCCAAATAAATAGTATTATTAGACACAGATAAAAGAATATACCATTTACTAGTAAACATATATTTGTTTGATGACTTTTTCTATTACTAGTTACATGTAATAGTAGTAATTATTACCATTAGTTATAGTTAGAAACTTTCTAATTATAGGCTGGTTCAAAAATGTAGATACACCAATACAGTATTGATAAATTTTTTTTTAAAAAAGTTAATATAAGTATTTAAAATTTTAATTTATTGCTTTGGTTTTTAAGTTTATTTTAATATAATTTTTATTAAAATTTTATATCGAGGAAATAATTTTCTCGATTTCAAGATCTTTGTTATCAATTTCAACTAATGTAATATATTTATTGTATTTTTATATTCATTTGCTCTGGTGAGTGATTTTTGCCAAAGATTTGTGATAGTTGTAGAGCTAACCTTTTTAGTAAATACTTTAAATAATTTTTTCGAATAGAAAGCAGGTTTAGTTGTGAACTAGTTTTCACAGCTTCTTGTTTCGCAACTGCCTAAATCCCTTCAATCAGTTAAAGCTCACAGTGGTATTAGAAGTGTAAAACAAATTGTAACTGTATTTATTATCTTGCAATGATCTTCTTCTTCAAGCTTTTTTTTACAAAACAGTTGCAAAAAAAAAAGTGCCAGAGGTGTTCACAGATATAACTATGTTACTATAAGGGTGTGCCATTTATTACGTAATATTTTTTACTTAGTAGCCACCTCTGCCTCATTTTACTTATTTGCGCAGGTAATACAAAAACTGATTTTGTAAATAAATTAAGTGTATTAGATAAAAATTTAGAGTTAGGGCCTTAATGTTAAAGACTTTAGAGTTAGAGTGATGTTTACTATATATAAAATTTCATTTCCATCAATTTTTAATTAGTGAACCAAAATCAATTTAAAAATTAGTTTTTGTATATTTTTGCTTTTTCTACTTTTGCGCATGTTGAAATTCACACTCTCCGATTGGTTATTTCCTCTTCAGAAGTTCGTATTACTTGCACAAATAAGTGAATGCACCTCTATCTATGTATGGTATGATCATTTTATCTAATTCAATTTGATTAATATAATATATAGATGTGATCACTATCTCTGACCATGTATCCATGGTAAAAATTACATAATAAATGGCATGCCCCTAACTACTCATGTATGGTGTGATCATTTTATCTAATTCAATTTGATTAATATAATATATAGATGTAATCACTATCTCTGACCATGTATTCATGGTAAAAATTACATAATAAATGGCATGCCCCTAACTTTTGTAACATTTGGATTGGCTTCTTTTTTGGAGCTGACCAGGTGGTTTACATTTTAATAATTCTTTATTTTCACTGTTGTTCTATTTAGCAATTACTTATACAACTGAAGCCCCAGCACTATGGCAACAAGCTTGTATAGTAGCATGTCTTTTTGCTGCTTCTGGCCTTGTCAAAAGTATCAGTAAATACTAATAATTATCCTATGTTTATTAAGCCTTAGTGCACATTTGTCTCATTTCAAGTTATCCATTTTGATAAAAAAAAACAATTTTAAATAAAGTTTATTGATCATGCTTATTTTTTTTGCAATTTTTATCTCCATATAGTATGATTGTCCAACTATCTATTGTTAAATATTTTAGATAATGATTTTTATGTATCTATATTTTTGTACTGGTCCATATTTAGTTATTTAAAAATGAATTTATATGTTTGTAGCCATGGTTACTGTAACAACATTTTATAAAATTGTTAATAACTCAAAATTTTACTAGGGTAAACCCTGTTGTGTTACTAACAAAAAATGCCCCTCTCACGATTTTGTAGTAATTTTGACTTTAACCCTAACTCTAACCTTAGCCAATCACAACTCTAACCCTAACCCTAACCCTAACCTTAATATTATACTAACTCTAACCTTAACTATATTACATCTGGGCTTAGTTATGGACCCTGGTTATTGTAACCTATGGTTACAAATATATTAATTCTTTAAAAATTAATAGTATAAGTATGAAGTTTAATTTTGTTCACATTAATGCTTGTATTTCAATAGGATGTATAATTAACTATAATCATTCATTTTAATATTTGTATTTCAAGAAAATATGTGATTAGCTATAATCATTTAATTGCCAATTCAAATAAGATCAGTACTATTTTTATATTTGGAATTAAGGCAAAACAAATATATAAACAATATTACCAAATTTAAATCTGACTTGTATATATAAAATTCTTATATGTTTTAAAGATTTTTAAAGATTTTTACCAGTAGGACCATAAGAACCTGCTCTACAACTTAGAGCCAAAAATAATATTTACTTAGTATAAAAAAAAACTTTTTATAAGGGTCAATATCAGATTTACTAATATATTGTTTACTTATTTGTTTATCACTAATTTCAATATAATAAATTATCAGAATAAGTATAAAGTTTAATTTCTGTCACTTTAATAATTGTATTTTAAAAGAATGTGTATTTAACTATAGTTATTTAATTGTTTAATAAGTTACTAGTGTAAGTATTAAAAAATTTAATTCAGTTCATCTTAATAACTGTGTTTCAAGAGAATTTGCAATTATTTAATTATTCAATAACTTAACTATAGCTATTTGATCATTTAATAAATTATTAGCATAAGTAAAATTTAATTTTGTTTACTTTATAGATTGTTTTCAAGACAATGTATAATTAACTGTAATTATTTAGGACATAGTATAATAATTGTTAAATTTGAAACATAGCATAATAGTTAGATTTGGGATATAATACAATAACTTGATTTGGAACATAGTGTAATACTATATAATAAGATTAGTACTTACTTTTATGAATAATTATCATTTTTAATCTCAATAATAACAAGGTCTGTTGCTATCATATTTTGAATAACTACATACATGTACTAATAAATGTACCTAGAGATTATATTAACAATTTATTAGTTTTTATATTATCTATTAATTCTTGGATTCCATGTTCACAAATCAAAAATCAAATTAATCGATTAGTTGTAAAAATTGCATATAGGTAGATTTGTTTTTATTCAATATTGTCACAAATTCGATTTTATTATATATAATAATCAAAACTTGATCTTAACCAATCAAATTAATAAAGTAATATTTGTCAATCAAAATGGAATTAATATCAATAACAATTAATTGTCAAATGATTTATTATCAAATTATTTATTAGGGAGCCTACTTTTATCACCTGATTTTCTAGAGGGGGGGGTCAAAAATTTTGGAAATTATATATAAGACCTGATAATTTTCATATCTAGGGGGGGTAAGGGCTACTAATAAACTGAAATCAGGTGATAAAAGTAGGCGCCCTTATCAGTGAAACTTTATTTAATTATATATTTTTAAATAGTAATTCGATTCTATATTTTTGTCATCACCTTTACTAGAAACACATTTCAACTTTAGCTTATATTTTTTTTTTTTTTTTTAAAGCTTCA
>QKWP01000129.1:361548-374063 GCA_003550325.1 Gigaspora rosea | reverse complement strand
TTTTCACGTGCCCTCCAGATCCAACTACGTCATTCATTGTTTATTTGTATGTAGCGACCAAATCCACACGTGACGGCGCCAGTCCTGATTCGGATCATCCCAATTCGGAAGGAGTAAACACTGCTGATCTTTTGGGGGGTAAGCTAGGATTCCCACTTTTTGGCGAAAATTTCGAAAAAATCCAAAGGGAAGTATGACGATACTCAAAAGAAATTTAAAAGAGAGAGTGCAGTTGGAAAAACTCAATTTTTTGTTGTTCCCCATTGTTTTGCCACAAAAAACTTCATCGACGGAAGAAAACTTTAATTTTCACCAAAATTTCTCGTACAAGGGCTCCACCTTCTGCCAGTTATCTTGTAAAAGTATGCTTTTAGCTTGCATGTCGAATATATAAAGGAGCCCCCAGAAAGTTAGTTGACCTTTATAAAAACCGTTTTCTTGTGTTATCCTACTATACATTAAGTATAGGCAACGCTTCAACAAAAAACTTCTTGTTTTTCTTCCGTTGGAAATTTGGTTCAAGTGATCATCGGAAAGAGTTCTTTAGGCCTCGAACTTTAGCTTATATTAAATTAAACAATATCGCTTATATATATAGTATTTGATCTAAATTAATTAAAATAATTGAAGCTTATCTAAAACGTCTAGTATTTTTATTTTTTTTTGTTGAATATAGTATATATCTAGTAATTAATATTTTAGTTTTGAGATTAGTGGTGAAGTAAAAAAAAATAATTAATTTTGTAAGGTCTTACAGAATAAATAAATTTATACTACAATACCAAAACTATTCTTGTATTCTGAATAACTTGTTTAAAGATTTTTGTTATATACTGCACATAACTCCATGTTTTTATTCTTTTTACTTAAATTTCTATTAAATACAACCAACTTAGTATAATGTTTATGACAAAGTTGATTACTAATAAGTTTTTATACTTGCAGGATCTTAAAAAACAGTTGTGAAATCTAATGTTGTTGATATAGCTGGTCATTTAATTTGAGTCCTACTTTTAAACTTGGAGCAGCTTGACTCTTCATAGTTTTAAATAAAAGATTTGGCATTAGTTTGTGAAATTTTGCCACATATCACACCTGGCCCTGTATTCTTGTATAGTGAGCCCTTTGCCATTGTTACTAGTAAAAGTTACATCTAAAAAAAATTATCATAGGATCAGTACAGGATCATTGAAGCTAAAGTCTTGTTGAATGTAAGCACAAAATTTCATACCACTATATTAAAAAAAACATGGGATTTGAAAAAGTATCACTTTTTATTATTACATTAAACAAATTAACCAATCAGAGGACAGATTCTCAATAATCACGTGGAAATAAATATGCCCATATGGACAACTTATCATGGGTATATTTGCATATAAAATATAATTACTTGTTTATATAATCTTTTTTAATTTATACTTCTTTTAAATCCATCTATAGTTTTTTGTTTCCGTCTAAGATTTGGTAAGTTTCTTCAAGGTTTTTAATATGTTATATATAATGGCAATTTAGAATCATTCAAAATCATCCGCTTACTAGTACTGATAAATTTTTTCGCATATTGTCACGGTCAAAATCGGTTCTACGGCAAAATTTGGTACCAGGATTCGTGCAACGATCTATGGAGTTATCAGATGACATGATTCGGATTTGCATGAATCTGAAGTCTATTAGTAGCTTAATGCGTGTAACTATGATCAATTAAGAATCGATTAGGGCGCATAAGAAGTATGAGATTAAAAAAGTTAAGTATCATATTAATTGTGTAATTGAAGTAAAGTCAAGTATTATATGATTAATTATGATGTAATTAATCAGGGGTCGGATGATAAGTATATAAAGAACCTTTTCGCTTATAAAAGGACGTGGCTTAGCTATGGATGGTTACGACTCATGTGCATGGTAGGGGCACATGAAGAAATACCTACGTTACACAATCCCCATGGTCAAGTCCAGCGAGGAAATTCAAACAAGGAGAACTACGGAAACCCAGTGGACCAGTTACGACCACGACACATATTGTATTTAGAAATGAATAATCCATACAAGTTTGAAATTTTTTGTGAAACGCGTCTTTAAGATGAAAGAGCATGTAACAAAATTTGAATACAATAACTGTTAAACAAATTCATCGATTACACTATTTGGTATATTGACTACGTGACTTGATAATCGAATGGTCAACTAATCGATTAATCGACTAATCGATTGGTTAATCGATTAATCGACTAATCGATTAATCGATTGGTCGATTAATCGATTAATCGATTAATCGATTAATCGATTAATCGATTGGTCAACTAATCGATTAGTTGAATAAAAATCAATTATTCGATTAATCGGGTAAGAAGATCCACCAACTAATCGATTGGAGAATTTTTATCGATTTGTATCACTAGTTCAATGACAATCTCCAACTTCAAAATAGTCATGCAATGTTAACTTCTACTTCTTGGTCAGCGTATGTAGTCTGTTTTTTTTTCTTATTCTCTTCGCGCTTCCTTTTGTATTTGATGCATGTCTTGTGATGTCCATCATTCCAGGTGAATTATTCTTCGGAATGATCGGTTTTACATTTGCTGCCGTATGGTATTTTTAAATGTAGGAAGCATATAAACTCAAGTTAGGTGGAAGAATTCAGCCTTCGAATAAATTTTATTGGTATTCAGCCCATTGCAACCAATATTTATAAGAAGATAGTCAACACATACGCTATTGTGAAGGATCAAATGGATAATTCTTGATAATTCTTGATGAAAGGATAATAAAGCATGAGAATATTAAGGTACAATGTCAGTAAGTTAGAGATTACTTGATAAACAAAGGTAACAACATTCAAAAAATATTCACAATTGTCGTGGAGCTCCTCTGTTCATAGCTTCATTTTTCCAGAATTATCCGGTTACATTGTATTTCACATTAAAAAGATAAGCGATTTACTATTATTTTAATAAACACGCGACTTTGCTTTTGTTTAATCAAATTAACGTTAACAGATATTAATTTACATGACATTTAGTTTGGCATCGGTAAGTACAGTACATATATAAATTTAATTGATAATTTTTATTGTGCTAACTTGCAGATTAGACTTGAACTAGCTCGACTAATTTGTCGATCCAAGTAATCGTTGATCAATCAAATAAAAAGCACGTATGAGCTCGTTTTAACTAATTTTAAATTGGATATTCCTAATGCCGCAGGTTAGTTAGTCACTAAAAGACCCATTCAATTGGCGAGCACGAACGAACAGTAATCGTGGCAACACACGTTATTTGAAGAAAGGATGCTTATTTGTTTATTAATTTCGTACTGCTTATCGATACAATTTTTGTCATCATTACATAATTGAATAATTGAACAACCACCTTACCGGTAACTCTAAATTATTATGAAATTCAAATACTGCTGTTGAACCTCTCAAAACCGATCCTGTCAAAATCGATAACCCGTCAAATCTGATAAAAAATTGGTCTACCAAGTCGGTTTCTGATCTGATAACCTCCCAATTCTGATACAACATATCGGTTTTGAGAGGTTCGACAGTATGTACTTCATAAATTAAATAAATATTAATGCTTCCCAAACCAAAGTGACTATATACTAGGCATTTCAAAATTTAACATACTTTGGAAATAAGAATTTGGAAAAAAAACCAAAATGGATGGTTTGGTTCTCACCAAACTATTTGGGACGTCTCAAACTATATGATGAATAGTATAACACGGTTTCAATAATGACATAAAGGCAGCAAATACCTACCGTATAAGCGCGAAAAAACGCCCAGGGCGTTAATTCGAAAACCAGATACCCCTAAAATAATATATGTAGCTTCAAATTAACGCTCACGGGCATCCCGAATTAACGCGCATCCCTATAAATAAATAAAAAAAGATAAATTGCTTCGGAACGGTGTTGATATTAAGTAAATCTATTTTTTACTTTAACAAAACAAACGTTGCGAAACTTTGGAAGAGGCATTGTGGGCGAACTACTGGACCGTTTTTTTCATGATTTTACCAACATTAGAATCGTCTCGATCTCAAGAACAACTTTGCTAAAGCCAAAAAAATAGGTTTATTTAATATAAAATCCAGTTCCGGAGCACTTTTTGTTCTTATAAATAAATACTATTTATTATAGTTAGGGGTGCGAATTTAATTCTTGTTTCGAAATAACGCGCAGGTGAGCGTTATTTAGCGCTTGTACGGTAATATGATATTATTTATCACGTAGTTTGGGACGTCCCAAATAGTTGATTAACATCGCTAATTCATGTTTCAAGAAATGAATCTTTTTCTTGCGAAATGTAATTAACAATAAATGTGTTTGTAAATAAGACCATTCGGAACTTGATCGAAAACGAATCATATACTTTACAGCTGATTTGAAAATTAGTGGGACACTTGAAAAATTTTCTCGTTTTTGAACCTTTCGGTTTCGTCTTATGAATCATCTAACTCTTCGGAAACCATGTCACAGTCTTCGGAACTTCGATCCGATAATGGCGATGTGATTTCCGAAGAGTTATATGATTCATAAGACGAAACCGAAAGGTTTCAAAAACGAGAAAATTTTTCAAGTGTCCCACTAATTTTCAAATCGGCTATCATATAACTGAAATAGATTACTAAAGTTAATTTGAAACTTCCATTATAATTTTGCATCCTACTAACACAGACATCTCTTTATTACTTTTCCACAACACTATTCTGTTTTCTCTGCCGAGCAAATAGAATTGCGCCAAAACCAGAATTCTCTATTATCGCAGATTTTTAAACACGATCAATTGAAATAGTAATCTCGACATCAAATATAATTTGGCTAAAGATCATTAGTACTTGGACCTTCGAATATTCATAACCAGACCTCGTAATGTATTAATGAGGAATGGTAATCTGGATGGATACTTGTGTATTCAGCTAATCTAACATAATTCTTCGTTAGATTGACTTAGCTGGAACAATTATTATGTTAAAATTTGTATTCAAAATTGCATTTATGTAAATCTAATTTTTGGGAACTTGAAATAAAATTAAGCAAATCGTGGTATACACCCTACATAAGGCCATACAAAATAAAGTTTTATAATTCAACCCATAAAAGAAGCAATACGCATAATTAAGATCTTTTCATGTTCTTGGATATGGGGTTCTGGAGCTTGAGATCACATCTCCCAAAATTTACAGCGGCGGCTGTGGCTGACCCGCATGGGGCCTCCCTGACTAATTCTCGGTTCACCGATTTCGTATTTCTTCCAATCTTTTAACTATGAATAGACTAGTATCCAAGAATCTTTCAACGCAATTCACCAGGCAAGTCTCTTCTCCACGGTCAATCTTGTTGCTAACCTTGGTGATACATTTATCCCAACAGAGATCAGTAAAAGTGTGAATCGATTGCTGAAGGCGCATTTTGGCATTCTCTCCTTCGAGAAATTTGGCAAGTTCTTTTTGGGAAGCTTCGTCAAAATCGGGGTTACCGGGTTTTGTTGACCTGTAACCACTGGACATTGCTGATTAGCTTGTTCTTTTTTTCAATTATACGTGTTTTGTATTTTTTTTTTACTAAACCGTGGTTTTAATAAACATACCTGTGATCAGTGATATAGATCGTTGATTTTATCCAATCAAAATGCGATTTACACACGACCAATAGCAGGTAGAAACTTGGGAAATTAGTGAATGTGGCCCCAAAATATCACAGAATTCTAAAGAAATATCACAGAATTCTAAAAATATCGCCCATCATTAGAATAACAAAAGTTGTATTAACTACCAAACATATTCATATAATTTTATGTCACGACGACCTGAATTGAAAAGGAATTCTGTACTTTTCTCTAACCTATAAGCTTATTAGTTTGATCTGTTATCGCGATGAGACACACTGATTATTATGAAGTTCTTGGTGTCGAACCGACAGCCGGTGAAAATGAAATCAAAAAGGTAGGCAACAAGCTTTATAATTTAAATACTTTGCAAAAAATTAATTTTTTTTTCTTTTTTTAAAAAAAACTATGTTTAGGCGTACCGAAAATTAGTAAGTTATGGGTATACTTTACGTGATCAGAGGAATTGCTATCAACAATTTGACGATGTATATTTAAAAAAAAGAAAAAAAAAACGGAGAAAAAAAAGAAAAAAAGAGCATTATGTACAATTATTCTTGCTCTGAATATATATTAAAATTGAGAAAAATAAATATCCATACCTTTCATTTTGCAATAGTCACAAGTCCTATGACTACGTTATAAGAACTTTAAAAAAAAAAAAGAATAATTTATACTTTGCGTTATACTGTAGGCGATGAAATATCATCCAGACAAAAATCCTGACGAAACAGCCTCTGAAAAATTCAAAGAAATTAGTCATGCATATGAAATCTTGTGTGATCCAGAGAAACGGTAGGAACAGGTCAGATTCAGCTGCAGCATTGTATAAACGCGTCCTTCTACAAGAACTTTTACTTTACAGTGAAATGTACGATAAATATGGCGAAGATGGGCTCTCTGGTGGCGGTATTAATTCTATGTCTCCAGAAGAAGTGTTTGCAAGCTTATTTGGTTTTGGTGGTAAGTCTTATGTATGCATTTGCAAGTATTATTTATTATAGATATATATTTATTATATCCAATTTGCATAGGGACTGGACATTCCAGGCAAAAGCGAGGCAAAGATATTATCAAACCTTTTAGTGTCACTCTTGAAGACCTTTATAATGGCAAGACAACCAAGATTTCGCTGCAGAGAGATGTTGTATGCTCATTATGTCATGGGTATATAAATTGCATCAATAATGTATAGCCTTTTTTTCTCATATTTCTTTTCAGAGCTTTGATGTTAGGTATCTCTTTCAAATTTTATAGAAAGGGTAGCAAATCTGGTGCAACCAAAAAGTGTCATAGTTGTGAGGGTCGTGGTGTCAGAGTAGCTATGCGACAAATTGGACCTGGCATGATTCAGAGGATAAACACAGTTTGTGCAAATTGTATGAATAAATTGATTTGTCAATTTTGTATTATTTGTTTATTATTCCTGACTTTTTGTCTTGTGTTAATAAAGGCGACGGTACAGGTGGAGTAATTAGAGAGAAAGATAAATGTAAAAAATGTAAAGGTCTCAAGGTTGTAGAAGAAAAAAAGAGATTAGACATCTATATCGAAAAAGGAATGCAAAACAATCAAAAAATTGTTATGCAAGGTGAGGCAGATCAGGAGGTAATATATTATATCATTATTAATAGTTCCATTATATAGTAATTCAACAATTGCAATCGTTCTCATTTGATAACCACCATCTATCTAGCCTGGTGTTGAAACAGGAGATGTAATTCTTGTTCTAGAACAAAAGCCTCATGATAGGTTTGAGCGCCAAGGAGATGATTTACTTACAGAAGTTAACATCTCTATTACGGAAGCTCTTTGTGGATTCTCAAAAGTTCTCGTTACACATTTGGACGGACGTGGTTTAATCATAAATCATCCTGCGGGAGAAGTAATAAAGCCAGGTGTTATTAAATGTATAGCTAATGAGGGTATGCCTCATTATAAGAGACCATTCGATAAGGGCAATTTATATATAAAATTCAATGTGGAATTTCCACCTTCTTTATGGATCAATCCAGAACAATTAAAGGTAGGAGCTTCATGCACTGTTTTGTTTTATACAGCATTTGAACCTATCAAACAATGTACACTTGATATAACACTTTTAATAAAAATAACATAGAAACTGGAAGAATTTTTGCCAACTCGCACAGAAGAAGATCCATCAACGCGCCCAGAGATTTCAGATGAAGTGCACTTAACGGATGGAGACTTCACTGAGGTACTGTAAATCAATGTGTTATTTATGCTGCATATCATAATTGTTATTTTTTATACTAATGCATGTGACCTGGAACACAATATAGTATGGATCAAAGAAAAGGAAAGGTGGTAATGTGTGGGATGAAGATGATGAGGATGAGGAGGAAGAGGAGGAACATCATGTGGGTTGTAATCCGCAATAGCCTGCACATAGGATGGTGCTCACTATGTTGTAAAAAAAAAGTTATTTCTAAATAGTATTCCTTTTCTTTATCAATCTGGTAATCATATCTTCCTTTCTTATTCACTATCTTGCCAATTACTTTTGGAAGATTTGGTTAAGAACTTTAAAGGTAGTGATACAACATTGGGGGGGGGGGTAAAATAATAATTAATAAAATAGTTATTATTGTTATTTGCGTATAGAGCAACTTAGTGATTAAATGATAGCTGAAAATGATTATAAGTATATAGTTGACTGTATAAATTTAATCAGCTCTGATAATTAATTAGTTTGATGAGTTAAAGGTGGAGATTTATTTTATTTGTAAACTAAATAAACTATGTAGAAGTTTTTTTTTTATAGACAATTATGATTAAGTTAAATTATATAATTTTAAAATATACATTGTATATATATATAAATTATACGCCAAAGGATTATGTAATTTTGTTTTAGTGATTTATATTACATCAAGCATGATTTTACTCAGATAAAAAGACTAACGTATACATTAACATATGTGCTTAACGTTATACGCATCGGCATTAGTCTCAATTATTTTATTGTGATAATTACAAATAACAAACATCTCATAAAAACCAAATAAAGAGATGAGAAATTGTTAAGATATATCCATACCGCGAGCACGACATCGTTCACAATACCAGGTATCGACTTCAACGTAGCTAGGGCCGAAACCAGTGCATATTCCGTGAAACCAAACTTGACAACCGTCGCACGAAAGCATAAAGTTTCCATCGTCAATTTCTGAAAATGGATATGGACAAATGCAATTAATGACTTCAGGCGGATCGGCAACGCCAACGTTGGACGGATTATTAACGAGTTGAGTTTGTACTGACGAGGTTGAAGCTACAGAGGAAGCAGCGGGCGCAACGTCAATTGGGGATACCTTTCCAAGACGAATTCTAAGTTTTGTTGCTCCAGTTGTCGTTGGAGCAGGTTTATCATCGGGTACAGGAGTAGACTTTGTTATTGATTTTCCAAGTTTAACCTTTGACCCACGTCGAATAGCGGTTGGTGGCTTTGGCCGAGAAGAATTTAATGATACAGTTTCCTGGAAATCAGAAGAATCGACCATTTTTTCCTTTCCCTTTCGTGAAACTGGAAGTTTAACTTGCGATGGATTAACTTCAGATAAACTTGAAACGTTTGTTACAGGTATTTCATGATCATTACGAATACGAGTTGTAATAGAAGGAGGTTTTTTTGTTTGACTTTCTTTAAGCAGCTTAAGTGGACCAACTGTAGAAGACATCAATTTAGTTAAACCAGTTATATCCTGATTGGTGATCCCATCGTGACTTATCTCATCGATAGCGTGAAAAGAAATCAATGATGATGGAGTAATTTTAAGTTTGCGCTTCTTTTTTGGTGGTTCAAATGATGATTCTTCTTGAGTCTGTACTTTTGGAGGTGTGATTGAATTGTAAACATTTGCAATATCATAAGTTGGTGGCCGTTGATCTGGTGATCTTTTACGGCGTGTCATTTTAGAACTTTTTTCTTGAGATGAAAGTAATTTTGATTTCATTGAATTCACATCATCATCTTTATGAATTTTTAATTTGGTATCCTGTAACATTGCTTGATTTGAGTTAATTTCTGGAGATTTTGTTGATGTGTCATCAGCCTTATCTTCGATTTTCTCTGTTTCTTGGGGCTTAATTTCAGGGAATGGTGGAAGCCATTCTGGAACATATGAAGGACGTAATGGCCGAACGTCAGATTGTAAAATAACATTATTAGAGTCAACTGAATGTTCGTTAGTAGCTTCAATCTTTAACTCTTTAACTCCTTCACGTTCATTACTGTTGCCAATTATTTCATTAGAAATTTTTTCATGTGATTCAATAAAAACAGTATCAACTTGCATTTCATTGGGGTCAACTGGTTTGACATTCGGCAAATTATAAGTATCTTTGATCTCAATAGTTGGTAAATCTCTAAACTCATTCGTTGAATAACCTGGTAGTCCACTTCTTAGCAGACCTATAGAGGTGATGCTGATTGTAAACTTTGATTCCAATGACTACTTGAAATCTTTAATTTGTATGTTACCTTCCATAATCTTAGGCTGAGGTAGTGGTCCGGTATACTTTCCAAGAATCTTGCCGTCAGTTTGCGACCATTCTTTCAATTCATCAATTTTGATACCAAAATCTTCGAATGCAGCCAAAACGTCGGTAGATGTTGTTTTCGTTCTTCCAGAGTTTATAGCACCTTCATGTGCAGATTTCCCCAAACACAATAGGTAATCTTTCAAGACATCGGCAAAAACTTCACCACCTAACTTTGAAGTCTTTTCAAAGCCCGCAGATGCAAGTGCCTGGTGAACACTCCTACGCAATATTTCCGAGCAAAATCTATCCATTCTGTTTTGTTTTGCAAATTATCAACGTTAAATGAAGGTAAATAAAGTGGATGCATGTTTTCGTCAATGCTGCTAAGCGTGATCTTTGATGTTGATCAAATGTTTATGATCATGTGATATTGACGTTTCAATAGGGTGTTCAGGGACCCGGAGAATATTTGTTAATTATGTTGATTGAAATATAGCATATTTAACATTTTTAGTGATGCTTCGCGTTTTTTTTGGTGGGTTTTACTATTAATGTGTGTAGTAAGATTTATTATCATAGTTAACGACCAACTTCCCCTCTTTAGTACAACTTTTGGTCGAAAGACCTTGTAGTGGTAGAGAATCAATAAACTCTCTATTGTAGTGCTCGGATCTGTTTGATTTTTTATCTGGATTATCGGATAACAGACAACGATTTTGTTCAACAGATAATTTTTCCGGATAGTTACTTTAAGTTCTGGATAATTATCTTGTATTAATATATATGGTGAAACGTGAAGCAAAGTATACCCTTTATGCTATAGAATTGGCTAGATACATACAGCTCGTACATTTATGTCACATGAATGTGAAAGCAAAGTATACCCTTTATGCTATAGAATTGGCTAGATACATACAGTTCGTACATTTATGTCACATGAATGTGAATTATTAATTTATTTTTTCCTGATAATGAGGGCTAGGTGCTGCGAAAAGCAGGGTTGGCATTGGACAATGTCCAAAAAATTTAATTGGACAATTGGACATTTGGACATTTGGACATAGTCCAAATGTCCAAATAATTTTTTGGACCTTCAGGCATTGGACAATGTCCAAATAAATGTAAGATTTATTGGATATATGTTCAAATAGTCAATTGGACATATGTCCAATTGTCCAATAATTTTATTGGACAATTTTAATAATATGATGACCAAAGCTTTACTATATATATTGCCACCTCATCTCTAAAAATAAGCTACCATCTCTCTTTTAGTCAAAAAACTCAAAATGTCTTTGACCCAAAAATAAGCTACCTCACAATCAATAATAGTTGCTATCAGTGAAGAATTTTTCAAAAAAATTTTTTGTTCTTTGAGAACATAAATTTTTAATTTTATGTTCTCAAAAAAAATTTAATGTGTACTAAATATTTTTTAAAATAAAATTTTTAAAATTATATAATATTTAAAATAAATTTATTTATTTTAATTTTTAAACCAAAAATACTATATTTACTTAAATATCTATAATTGAAAATGAGGAGAACTAGCCCAAAAATCATAAGCTTTTTGAAAATTAAATTTTTTATAAAGAACATTAACTTTAATCATTAAAAGATAAACTCTTTCCGCTGATCTTCGTTTTATTATAATTTTTACCTATCCTATTTTCAGCGGCTTAAATAAAAAAATAATACAGATATATTGTACACGAACGTTTCCCAACTATCGTCTTTCTTTACACTATTAAAATTTTTAAGTTTACACTAGTGATCTTGCTTCAGTAAGGGTACTAGTTGTTAGGCAATTTTACTTAAACCTCACTTTCGTGAGTTCACTATATACAACCAAACATACAACGACGCTCTATCATTAGGGCAACAAGATATACAGTTTTACATACACGTTACTTAATACATACATACAACAAGTTTAAAGTCTATATATATCACTACAAAACGATACAAAAAATTCACACAAAAGTGGGCATTCTAGCTTACCCCCATCAAATGCAACGATTACATCATACCGAACAAAAATAGAAGGATCGTCAAACCACACAACAAAACAACAAACAACAACACGTCATCAACTACTAAATCTAAGCGATCAACAACACACCATCAACACAAACCCATGCTGCGTAATACTTCTGACTTCTTCCGACCTACACCGAATATTACACATACCAAACCACACGAATATGACATACAGAATACTAGTACAACTTATCACGACTACCATACTACATCGAATACACCACACTCCTTAAACATACTAAAATAAATCGCTCTGTGTTTTAGTTCTATAGAGTAGCCCCTTGTAAAATAAATATAGAAATTTTCACAGCATAAGCTTGGTCTTTGATCTCTTAGCTAAGGGCAGGCAATAGGC
>QKWP01000129.1:329062-353364 GCA_003550325.1 Gigaspora rosea | reverse complement strand
AAAAAAAAAAAAAAAGTAAAATTTAATGTTATTGTATCTATTTGCAATTTATTAATTTTCATTACAGTCAGTATTGTTTAACCAATCTATCAAACTTGTTTGGAGCATGATTTAATAATAAAATCATGTGACTACAAAACATGTGTTCAATTGGGTTTAGTTCCAAGCAGAGTTGAACTGAGTTTTGGCAAGCAGGATAACATTTCTAATTATAACCAACCTATATGGTTACCCATGGGGTGTCCTACAGGTTGACCTACGGGTAACCTGCAGATTGACCACTCGGGTGGGCCATAATTCAACCTGGGTTACCCACTCACCTGTGGATGACCCAGGTAATACTTACCTGGATTAGAACACTAATTTATTAGAACCGATTGTGTATTAGATTATATTTTTTTAAATTCAGCAATCCTGCCCTCTGTGTCTGTAGACTTTATTATACGACTGCGTTTGTACATATATTCTACTCTAACAGAAAGCTCACCTGATTTCATCCAAGTGCGACCCGCCTAGCAACATTTTGCCTCAATTCGGATTCTCAACTTACTGAGAATATGATCCCTCCTATCACTGGCTGGCACATGCTAACCATATCAAAATTGCCTTCTTTTTAGACTTTTTTTCCTAACCTTTCTAGTAGAAAGAACCTACTACAAGAAAAACTATAACAAATAAGAAAAAAATATAAAAGGAAAAATAAAATGGGGAAATGCTAACTACTACCTAAACGACAAACCAAATTCAACAACAAAGATAAAAATGAAAAGAAAGAAGAAAAAAGCAAAAAGAAAGAAATATATGATAGAACTATCAATGTCTGTGCAAGACTATAAAAATTATATAGTATTAGTACAAGGAAACGCCTCATACCATATACTATATGTACATCAAGAAAGAAAAAAAAAGAAAAAATCCATACACCTAATGGGATGTTCTAGAAAGAAATTTCATTATGTCATCCCTTCTGACCTCTGACACGTCTTTTTTGTTTATCACGTATGCAGAAACGGACCTCACTCGTGACGTCGATTCCAATTCGAAAGGTGCTATCCTAATTTGGAAGGAGTAAACACTGCCGATCTTTTGGAGGGGGTAAACCGAAATACCCACTTTTTGAAATTTCAAAAAGACCAAAGGATAGGGTTCAGGGCACAGGGGCATGGGGCATGCCCCTGAGGGCATGCCCATAGGGCATGCCTATGGGCATGCCATATGGCCAAAAGGCATGCCCATACTTAATCCCAACCTAACCCTAACCTATAGAAACTTTAATACACCAAAAATATATTATAGTCTATAAACTTCTAATCTAATTGTCCAATTCAATATCATGATTGGGTTATATGTTGAGCTTTAAAATGTGAATTTTATATATCATATGATTTTGCACGAAATATAATATACAGTAGAATAAAATTTTGAACTCAAAAATTATAGATATACATAGTAGCTCTCAATATGACGTAGTACCTCAGGCACATAGTGAGGAATTTTTTAAAATCCGCTTTATCGAGAGTTTTATTAGTAAATCCATTATATCAAGTAGTATTTATTATAATATGGAATTGAATCTTGATCCATTATATCAACATTTTACTTAGTCTCTGTTATATCGAGAGCCAATATATAGTAATGCTTTATAAAGCAAATTTAAATGAAAAAAAAAGAATTCTATTAATGCAAATCCTGTGATTTATGTTATATGATTGGCTAATAACGGGTTGCAATCACGTAACTTAAATAGGCATGCCCTTTGGGCATGCCTCGACCTAATGGCATGCCCATATGGGCATGCCAAATTTTTTACCCGTGCCCCGAACCTTACCAAAGGAGCTCGGGGGAAAGTACTAAACTTGAAGGAGTTTGAAAGAGTTACGCTATATAGAATAACATATCTAACCAAGCCTCTACTTCTATTTTCATATCCATAAAACTTAACAAAGCTCCAGAGTTTCTCTACTATATCTTTGCTCAATAGTACCAAAGCTCACCAAAGTGCCTTACTTAAAAGTCTACAAATCTTTTTCAACTCTATTTCAGGCGCAGAACATCCAGTGAATAGACTTTGTACCTGACAGCAGCTTGGTGAAGTTTTGTTGTATATAGACTGTTAACTATAGAGTTTTCGTATGTCGGTGTTCTTGAAAAATTTGGTACGAAGGATCATCGAAAAGAGTGTTGTTTGTCGTTTTTGTGTTTGTTTTCTTTTTTTTTACTTATTTTTTTTTTATTTTATTATATTTATCCTTTACTTTTTTCAGAACTTTGCAAGAAAATGGCTTAACTTTTCTGACGCTTTACAAGAACACCAATTCTAACATCTCTGGCACTTTGCAGAAAGTCACAAATATGAACGAATATAATCGAATATAAGCGAATATGGGTGAAATATACTTATTTTTTTAATTTTATTTTATTTTATTTATTCCTTACTTCTTTCGGAACTTTGCAAGAAAACAACTACTTTCCAGCACTTTGCAAGAAGTAACAAATATAAGTGAATATAAGCAAATATGAACGAATATAAGCAAATATGAGCGAATATAAAGAATATAATAGTTTATTTTTTTTGTTTTCATTTTTTTATTTTTTTTTGGGTTCGTTTTTTTGGATTTATTTTTTTTTGACATTTTTTTATAATAATTCATAATAAAATATGTAATATTTTAAAGTATAATAATAATAAATAAAAATTTATATTAAAAAATTGCGAAAACTTGCGAAAACTTGTAAAANAAATAAAAATTTATATTAAAAAATTGCGAAAACTTGCGAAAACTTGTAAAACATTTAAAAATTTGCAAAAAGCATGATTATGTGAATATAATAATTATTAATTGATATCATATTCGATAAATATCGATTAACCGGATATATATCGATTACTATCACTATCGATAGAAATCGACAGGGGTGATGAGTATCGATATATATCTTACCGGTTAGTAACAGTCATCCGATTTGTCACACAAATATTAGATGTAAATTTCATATATATGAAATTTTAAAAAATTATATATAAAATTACTATAAACTTTAAAGCGATAATGTTTTTCAACCTACATATTAATTTAAAATTAAATTTTGCGATTATATAGAGCAAAAGGTGGTAAATAAAAAAACCTTTCGTGCCAAGCCACAGTTCTGCCATCTTTGCACAAAACGAAAATGTAACTTGCCAAAAACAAATATTTATCAATTTTAAAATCATAATTATATGTAAAATCATGCCCTGAACAACTTTATTTAGACGAAGAAAGTAGATTACCTTGTAATAAAAATGGGTTGTCTATGTACAAACGTTAAAATTTTTAACTTTGCAATATAAACCTTTTTTTTCATTAGGTAACCTACTTTGGTCGCTTAAACAAAGTTGTTTAGCACATAATTTTACTCAGTTTGAGGTCAAACCGCATTTTTCAGCCATTTTTTAGATGAAAAATGGGGTTGAAGTTAGAAAAAAATTTTTTTTTAAAAAAATTTTTTAGAAAAAAATTTTTTTTCTAACTTCGACCCCATTTTTCACTTAGAAAATGGCTGAAAAACACGTTTGACCTTGAACCGAGTAAAATTACGTGCTGAACAACTTTGCTTAAGCGACCAAAGTAGGTTATCTAATGAAAAAAAAGGTTTATATTGCAAAGTTAAAAATTTTAACGTTTGTACATAGACAACCCATTTTTATTACAAGGTAATCTACTTTCTTCGTCTAAGTAAAGTTGTTCAGGGCATGATTTTACATATAATTATGATTTTAAAATTGATAAATATTTGTTTTTGGCGAAGTTACATTTTCATTTTGTGCAAAGATGACAGAACTGTGACTTGGCAGGTTTTTTTATTTACCTCCTTTTGCTCTATATAATCGCAAAATTTAATTTTAAATTAATATGAAGGTTGAAAAACATTATCGCTTTAAAGTTTATAGTAATTTTATATGTAATTTTTTAACATTTCATATATATGAAATTTACATGTGACAAATCAGATGACTGGTAATCGATATATATCTATATATAAAATTTGCTGATGTAGTGTTCTCAAGTTTTTTTTAATGTTCTTGAGAACATTGAGAACATTAAATATTTTTCACAGGTTACTATATAGTAAAGTCCAAAGTTTACTATATAAATTAATTATAGTCGCTTAAGTAAACTTTTTCAGGAGATCAAAATATACATACTTTAAAATTTTTAACAAATTTGAAGAAGTTTTTATTAATTGGTTTTTTGATTTTTACATTTAACAAAAATATATTTATTGAACTTAAAAATTAAAAGTCAAATAATAAAAGGTACTTCAATTATGATGAAACTTTTAGTATATATGTATTTTAGTCTTCTATACAAGTTCACTTAAGGCAAATAATTGATTTACAAATTTAAACTTTACTATGTATTAACTATTTGTGATTGACAAAAATTAATTATAGTATATAGCTACCTCCAGATTTTTTGTATTCAAAATCATCCAAAAAAGGAAGCACATTTTTCAAAAACAACACCAACTACAATAATACTATTCATTAATTTTATTTTTATTTCTTTAATTTACAATAATAATTTATTAATAAATATTTCTAATTCAAAGCGTTGACCTTGGCTAATTTATTTTATTTGGTGTGTTTTCTTTATAATATGCTTTAAAAATAAAATCAACTGTTGTTATTATTTTTTTTGAAATACAATTATTTTATAGTTTCTAATATTCTGTTTGTTAATCATATTTTATTAGAGCAATACCAAATATATATTTTTAAAACTAGTATATATATATATATACATGTTGCAAGTAAAATAGATTTAAGTTGGTTCAGTAGTGTGAATATGTATATATATACACATATTTTTATTATGGGAATAGAAATTTGTCACATATCGCACCCCCTGATTCTGACCAATCAAATTGCACTATTTTGTAGACAAAAAATTTTAAGTTTTAAAAATTAAAAATTTTACTAGTAAAATATAAAAATAAATAAGCGATATCAAAACATAAGGGGAGTAACAAAAATCAGGTGATTTTTTAGAGGGGGGGTAAAAAAAGTTAAAATTATATATAAGAACCTGACTATTTATATATTAAGAAAGAGGGAGAGGAGCTAGGCCTCTGATAAAAAATAATTAGGTGATTAATGACACTGCCCTAATGTAAAATTTTATTCTGAACAACTTTTTCTAAATTATAAAGATAGATTATCTTAGTAAAATATAAAGTTTTTAAGGGTGTGGCGACTTAGAGAAGTTGGTAAGTTGTCACCCCCCAAGTAGTAGGTCTTGAGTTCAAATTCCACTAGCGACGCTTTTGAAAAAATAGACCTGTGTTCCGGTAACTGTTTCTTGTCGATCGGTTGGGTACATCACCTGTAGTCCTTGGTTACCATCTTGAATGGGAGCTTTCGGGCGAAGTTGTGTCTTGTGACACAGACAAATCCAAGGAACTGGAGAAACAGAAACCCATTTGGCAAGTCCCGAGTAAGGAGGTAGCTCTGATCTTCGACGGTGCTAACCAAAACTGGAATATTGGACCGAAACCGGGGAACCGGACGTTGTCCTTGGGGACAAGGTCTACCAACCTGGCCGCCGGAGTCGCACCGGAGGAAAAGGACCCATGTTGAGAAATTGGGGACCAAGGGGAGAAAAACCATAATGGCACCTAATGCCGGGTAGATCAACCCTTCTGGGCCAACTGGATTGGAAGTCTGGGAAAATAGTGAAGGACCGGTAGGAAAGTGATGGTAGGTACCGGGGTTGGAGCGAATCTTATAAGGGCAGAAGTAGGTAATGGTAGCGGTTGGGTATCCCCTGACTGCAAGTTGCTTGCCTCGGTGAGTGCGTAAGTTACCAAAGTGTAGATAATACCTGTGTGGGACAGGGACTGCTCTACCAAGTTTACCCACAAGAATAAATTAGTCCTAAGGGGATATAGGTAGCATCCGGGACTGTCTTTGACTGACTAATGTATCAGAGGGCTGTACCGGTGATCACAAATAGGATTGATATGCGAAGCTTGGACCAGAGGGTTTAAATAGGCAATCCCCTAGTCGGGTTGTAGGTATGGCAACTAGTGTAGAACCTTCGGGCGGACTACTTAAATTAGACAACCAAAAGTTGTACGTGTGGCTAGTTGTACTCTCATTNAAAAAAAAAAATAATTAAAAAAAATCTAAACAAAAGAGGAATTTTTAAAAAAAAAAAAAAAAAAAAAAAAACATAAAGTTTTTATAAGAAAAATCAAAAATTTCGATCATTAGCACATATAAAACTTTTTTTTTACTAATATAATCTATATTTACATTTAAGTATTACATGTAAAATTTTACCCTAAACAACTTTTTCTAAGTGAAAATGGTAGATTGTTTTAGTAGAAAAAAAGTTTTATATGTGCTAACTTTGTAAATTTTTGATTTTTCTTATAAAACGTTTTTTTTATAAGATAAACTATCTTTATGACTTAGAAAAAGTTGTTCAGAAAAAATTTTATGTTATATAATATGCTATTATATATATATTTTACACTTTATTAAGTAAAATTTTAAATTATTAAAAAATAAAATTTTTTGTCTATAAAATCGTGCGATTTGATTGGTCGAAGCAGGGGTGCGACATGTCACAGGCACAACAAATTTATTTTCCCTTTTATTATAATAATAATAATTATTATTATAAGTATACTTTTTAAATATACTACAAATTAGAAATATTTTGTATTGATAAATATTGGTCTAAATTAAGTTTAATTTAGACCAAAATTAAATCAATTTTTTTTTAATGTCCAATAAAAAAAGTTACTATGTTCAATCAAATTATTTGGACAATTGGACATTGTTCAAATGTTCAAATGTTCAAATTGTCCAAATGTCCAATATCATAACATGCCATTAATGGTGAACAGAGACCAAATTGACAAAACAAAAAATCAATTTTTGTATTGTAAATCTTATAATACTGTAATAATTTATAAGAAAATGTAAACTTTAAAAGGCTATACTGCAAAATTTTATTAATATAACAACTTATGTATTTTAAGTAAAAAATGATCCTAATATCATTCTAAATTGATTTATATAAAAAAATTACTTTTGAAAAAATAGTCAATTTGGTCCCTTTCCCAGCACCTAGCCCATGTAAAAGCAATGGCATTTATGCAAATTCATTATGAATTAAATTACAGTGATGTGCATAATATGTGTGAAAACTTATTTTGAAACTAACTGAATAAAGAAAAAATAAATATCTCTTTTTTTTTTATTTTTTTATTTATTATTTTTTTTTTATGATTATATCGTCCATCACAAGTGTCCTTGTTTATGTATGAGAAAATGATGTATACTTTTTACTTTTTTTAATCATTGCTATTTTCAAATTACAAAATGTAACTATGAATGCTTATTTGCTTGTTTGGTAAGTATAAGTGTATATATGAATTTAACCTTTTAAAGGTATTATCCCAGCTTTAATCATAAACACTATCTTTTTGTTCTTTGATTAGACAAACTTGCACACTATGTGTTCATGAATATTTGATATGAATTAGCTTACTGCTGTGTAGAGTAAATGAGATTTTGGAGTAAAATTTTTTAATTTTCCATACTGGCTTTTCATATCTGTTAATGAGAACTGTGAAATTTGAACTTTGACAGTAGAACATATTCCAGGGTATTAATATAAGAAACAGGTATTGCACTTTAAAAGTCAGATTAACAATTTTATGCAACTAAAATACAGGAGCAAGTTAAACAATTCATTTTGTTAGTTCTACCCGCCAAAAAGAAATCATCTTACAAGAAATATTAAAAAATCCAGATGAAAAAATAATTAAATAGTAATTGGCGATTAATTATCGATTAGATTAATATTAATGTCATAGATGGGAATGGAATTTAAGTGAATTCAGAATTTATACAGTATATTATATAAATTCCATTTCAACCTACTACATTAACATCAATTACTTATGAAAATTGATACAAATTTTAATTAATCTCAAAGTGATAAAGAATTGATCTGAGATACATAATTTATTTCCTTTTTTTTGAAAACTAATTATTTTTTTTAACTATTTGTAAATTTTTCAAATTTGATGATAAATATCAAGAGTTTTAAATTCTGTTATTATTACTTATCTACAAAAATTTATTAATATTAAATAATTGTATGTAATCAATTTAACTCATTTCTATTTCTATATATTTTATACCCTTGTTTTGCTATATGTATTTATTCAATAAAATACAAGATTTGTGCACAAATGATATTTAATTTGCAATATAACCATACACTACACAAAATATTCAATATTGCACTGTTTTTAGTATGAACTAGTAATTTGAATCGGTTGAGCTATAATCGGTTAACTGACCCAAACCAAATAATTTTGGGTAACTGGTTGAGTAACTGTTTAATCATTTGATCTGTACAACCAGTTGAGAATCAGTTAACAAAATGTTAAAAAAGAAAGTTTCAAAAAGAAAATAGCAGCCAAGAATAAAGGTTCGAAAGTAAACATGAAGTAATCTTAATTAGTTTAATCGGATAACACCAAATATTTCAGTTCGGTTAACTAATTAAGAAAATTTTTCTCAGTTCAAATCACTAGTATGAACTTATAGGAACATATAAAATTTGTATCTGCATTTATCTCGAGTATAATATGTACCATTAAAGTTGTTAGTAGACCAATATGCTTTGGAGCAATATGGGTTTTACTCCAGTTTAAAGATGGAGTGAGTTGAGATATCACAAATTATATAATTACCTGAAGGTGCAATCCTAGGTTGCAATAGTTAAATTATATAATACAATTTTGTGTTATACAATATTTATAATAATTAACAGATAATCTAGATAGTTATCCAGATAATAGAATTATGAACAGATATAGATAACAGATAATGACTTTTTTTAACAAATAATTGTCTTTAGATAACCAGATTATCTAGATCTGAACACTACTCTTTTATCAGCAAATTTATAATAGCGTAATTTTACGTAAGGTCTTATGAACTATAATATAAGCAAAATATTACGTAATATATTTTGAAATATTTCGAAATATCAAATTTTCGAAATATTTCGAAATATGTTACGAAATATTTCGAACTCTTTCAAATATTTTAGGACTAGGAAACCAAGCTGGATCAGTAGATCTGTAACCTGGATCGCACATTAGATTAATTTTTCGAAATAGTTCAAAATGTTCAAATTTTGTACTACAAGATCAGATTAGATTTTTTGTTTATAATTAGATCTTCTATTTTGTTTTTTTTTTACTTTTTAATTGTAACAATATATAATGATTAACAGATCTTTAATGATTACACAGTGTTTTGACTGTGTCACAAAAATTTCAACCTGGATCACCAGGTAAAAAAAAAAAGTTCAAAATCTCTTAAGCCCAATTGATTCGTAAGCTACCAAGGATCATAAAAATATATTCCATAAAAAGTGTGAAAAAACTTAAAAAAAAATAAAAATAAAAAAGCCCATTTTAATCTATTTTTACTCTTCCTCTCTTTTACTCCACCCTTTCTTTTTTTTCTCTCACTCTCTTTTTTTTTCTCTCTTTTTTTTTTTTCCTCTCTCTTTTTTTTTCTTTCTCTTTTTTTTTTTCTCTTTTTTTTCTCTTTCTTTTTTTTTTAATATTTCAAATACTTTCGAAATATTTTAGGACGATTTGTAATCTGAATCATATCAAGGTAGAGATTGAAATCGAACATGGTATGACTGATTGCTTGGTCAAATCAGTTATGATCGATCACGAAATTTTTTGTTCGATCATGGTCGATCAAACTCAATGATCAATCATAGCCTTTTGATCGATTATAATCGATCAAAGGCTATGATCAATCATAAAGTTTAATCGATTACAATTAGAGATTTGAACTTGATATGATCGATTTCAATCGATCAATATAGTACAATCAGTAATTTTTTGATCGATTATAATGATTCTAATAATCATAACCAATTCCGATATCATTCTATAAGTACATCTTATTCAATATGGTTTGCCGACAATTTTTTTTATAAATTGTACCAACTTTAAATCTAAACTTAACTCTAACGACAATGGCTAAAATTAATTTGCCAGCGTAATTACTCTGTTGGTGAAATAACTTTTTATGAAACGAACTTGTCTGTGAATTAATCAATTGCAAAATAACCTTGACTGAAATTAATTTTCTGCGAATTAAGTTTTCTGTGAAGAATACATAATAATGCCTAATACTTAAAGAATTAGACAAATACAAGGCTAAATTGCTTGGTGACAATAAATTTATTTCTGCATGTAAATTATCAATTCAAACATCAATTTACAATATATAATATAACGTAATCATCTGTGTTTGTGTATATTTTCGGCCTAACAAAATTTCAGGAGGAATATAAGGCATAACTCCATAAACTTCTTTTTTCAATGTAGATTCTTTATTATTTTGTAACAATCCCAGATCTGCGATATATGACTATTATTTTTTCAAGCCATAAATCCTCTTTATGTTGCAGAATATTACCACTATGAAAATCACAATGAATATATTCTGCTTCATGGATTTGAATTAAGTCTTTTGATATATCTGTTAGTTGTAATAATTTATCTTTCCATGTAAGTTTTTTAAAGTTTATCCTCATATATTGATGAAGATTACCACTATTTATATATTAAAATGCCATTAAATATTGATTTGTAGCAATATTTAGAGTTAGTCCATATACTCCAAGTCTACTACTTGTCAATCTACATTTCATGTGATTTTTAAACTTATTAAAATAAACCAATTCGTATAAATACTTTATATTATTAGGTATACAAAATTAATCAAAAATTAATTAACCTACTTCCTGTAAAAATTCAGTAGAACTTGTTTGAGAATCGAGTAGAGTTTTAAGTGTAATTATAATTGGTTCCGTACGTGACTTTATATATTTTTCTTCATTATAAATAGCTTTTCTTTTTCCATCTAACCAGGTTGCTGAAAATACGCATTCGAATTCTCCTTTGCAATTTCTTAAATATTATCCAACCTATCAAAAGGAATCCATTCAATTATATCTTCATAGGTTGTGGCATTAAATTGAAATTTTTTAATGCAATCGTTGACATCCTTATTTCCACTTGTCCATCTTTGTGTTGTTTTCTGAGGGCTACATGTTTGGCACCAAGCTGGTGATGTGTTATATCAGTTGCAATTTGCGCATTGTTCATTCCGTGCATTTCTATTAAAGTCAAATATCAACATATATTCATTTGTGGATGTATTTTGAGTTAATCCATAAACATTGTTACCCTCCAACTGCATATGATTTTTAAACTAACAAAAATATACCGAAGTAGAATTTATTTATATGAATACGTTATTAATTAAATAAACTACACACATAATACCTTATTTCTTTTAATGCATTTGACAAATTTTGTGAATTATTTAATGTTTTAAGTTTCACTATGCATGATGGAGTACGTAACTGCATATATTCACCATATCTAATATATTTTGCATCTCGTACACCATCTAACCAAGTTGCCAAAAATCCATCATCAAACTTTTGAATAATATTTAATCTATTAAAAGGAATCCATTCGACTATATCTTCATAGCTTGTACCATTAAGTTGAATTCTTTAATGCAATTGTCGACATCCTTATTTCCACTTGTCCATCCTTGTGTTATTTTCTGAGAATCGCATGTCTTACACCAAGCCGGCAATGTGCTATATCGGTTACAATTTGCACATTTCCCATTATATTCAGATTTTTTCGAACCAAATTCATCAAATACCAACATATATTCATTTGTGATTGTGTTTTTAGTTAGTCCATAAACAATTTTACCCTTAATTGCACATGATTTTTAAACTTACAAGATATAAATAAAATTTTTTATGTAAATTCATTATTAATTAAATAAACTATATAGAATAAATAATATAATCTTACTTCTTTTAACGTATCTAATAAATTTGGTGAATTAGTTAACGTTTTAAGCTCCACTACATATGATGCTATATATGAATACGTGACTGTGTATATTTATTGTCTACATATTGTATACCATCTAACCAGGTTCTAAATATCTATCACCATTATTTCGAATATTGTCTAATCTATTAAAAGGAATTCATTCGATTATATCTTTATATTTTATAGCATTAAGCTGAAATTCTTTAATACAATCATCTACATATATATTTCCACTTTTCTATTCTTGTATTATTTTCTGAGGGACACATGCTTGACACCAAGCTGGTAATGTATTATATCGGTAGCAATCTGTACATTCTTCATTATCTTTGTTTCTTTTTGAACCAAATTCATCAAATATTATTATATATGTATTTGTGGATGTGTTTTGAGTTAATTCATAGACATTTTTACCTTCTAACTGCATATAATTTTTAAACTAACAAAATATACTGAAGTAGAATTTATTTATGTAAATATTGTACGTTATTAATTAAAAAACTGCACACATAATAAATATTATAACTTACTTCTTCTAATGTATCAGACAAATTTTGTGAACTATTTATTGTTTTAAGTTTCACTATGCATAATGGAGTTCGTAATTTCATATATTCACCAAATGTATATTTCGAATATCATACACCATCTAACCAGGTTGCCAAAAATCCTTCATCAAACTTTTGAATATTATTTACCCTATTAAAAGGAATCCATTCGATTATATCTTCATAGCTTGTACCGTTAAGCTGAATTTCTTTAATGCAATCATCGACATCCTTATTTCCACTTGTCCATACTTGTATTATTTTCTGAGAATTGCATGTCTGACACCAATTTAAATATGTTTTATATTGGTTGCAATATGCACATTTTTCTTTTCACGCATTTCTTTTAGAACTAAATTCATCAAATACCAACATATATTCATTTGTAGTTGTGTTTTTAGTTAATCCATAGACATTTTGGCCCTCTAATTGCGCTTGATTTTTAAACTTAAAAAATATGAGTATATAATTAATTATGTAAATACACTGTTAATTAAATAAACTACAAATATAATAAATAATATAATCTTATCTTTTAATATATCTGATAAATTTTGTGAGCTAGTTAATGTTTTAAGTCCTACTCCACATGATGATGCATGTGACAGCTTATATTCACCATTTCTAATAGAATTTGTATACCGTACACTATCTATCCAGGTCGCTAAAAATCTATCACCAATCTTTTGAATCTTATCTAATCTATTAAAAGGAATCCATTCGACTATATCTTCATAACTTAGTTGAAATTCTTTAATGCAATTGTCGACATTTTTATTTCTACTTGCCCATTCTTGTACAGGGTCACATGTTTGACACCAAGCTTTAAATGTATTATATCGGTTGCAATTTGCACATTTTCTATAATGCAAATTTCTTTTAGAACTAAATTCATCAAATATCAATATATATTCATTTGTGAATGTGTTTTGAGTTAATCCATAGACATTTTGGCTCTTTAATTGCACATGATTTTTAAACTTAAAAAATATGATAAATAATATAATTTTACTTCTTTTAATATATCCAATAAATTTTGTGAGCCAGTTAATGTTTTAAGTCCTACTCCACAGATGGCACACATGACTGCTTATATTCTCTATCTCTATAAATAACTTCAATTATACCGATTGATAAATTAGATACGGGTTTAATATGATATGATCGGTTATAAATTATGATCGATCTAACAATTTGACTGATTAAGTGTATTGACCAATCAAAATACATGATCGATTATGATCGATCAAACGATTTTGACCGATCAAGTGATTTTGACCGATCAAGTGATTTTGACTGATCAAAGCACATAATCTATTATAGATCGATTTATCTTGCACATGTTCGTCTCAAAAAATTTGACCGATCTCAATGATTGTACTACAAGATCAGATTAGATCTTTGTTTATTTTTTGTTTATAATTTAGATTTTCTATCAATTTTACATTGTTTCTTCGTTTTCCTTTTGTTTTTTTGGTTTCATTTTATTTTTTTAGTTTCGTTTTGTTTTTTTTTTATTTTTTAATTTTTTTTATTTTTTAATTTTTTTTATTTTTTAATTTTTAAATTTTTTTATTTTATTTTTATACTTTACCACTGGCACTTTGCAAGAAATCCAACGACTTTTCAGCACTTTGCACAAGCCAACTTTGCCTTTCGACACTTTGCAAGAACACACTCTAGCAATTTTTAAATTTCAAGAATGCAAGTTTTTGCAAGTTTTTGCAAGGTTCATTTAATTTATTTTTTCATTTCATGTTTTTTGTTTTTGTTTTTTTGTTTTATTTTTATTAATTTATTTTATTTTGGCACTTTGTGAAAACTTTCGACGATTTTTGAATTGCAAGATCACGAACTCTTACTTTAAAGAAATGAAGATTCAGAGCTTCATTTATTTTTTTATTTAGTTTGCTTACATTTTGTTTTTTGTTTGTTTTCTTTTTTTTTACTTATTTTTTAATTTTATTTTATTTATTTATCTCTTTTGGAACTATGCAAGAAAACGACTTGACTTTTCTAGCACTTTACAAGAACACTAATTTTAACATTTCTGGCACTTTGCAAGAAGTCATAAATATGAACGAAGATAAGTGAATATAGGCGAATATAAGCAAATATAATAGTTTATTTTTTTTCGTTTTTTTTTTGTTATTTTATTTTATTTATTCCTTACTTCTTTTAGAACTTTACAAAAAAATGACCTGACTTTTCCAGCACTTTACAAAAATACTAATTCTAACTTTTCTGGTACTTTGCAAGAAGTAGCAAATATGAGCGAATATAAGCGAATATAAGTGAATATGAGCGAATATAAGGAATATAATAGTTTATTTTTTTATAGCTAACTGTGGGGTGAGTGAAAATAAGTGTTTAGTGCTAGTTTTTTGTATAGTAATAGAATTAAATACGACGAAGTGAAAAGTAGTTTAAAATATTTGTAATAATATAAAAATAATACATAATATATAATAAAGTATATAATATTAATTAAAAATATATATTTAATAAATGTAAAGTATAATATATAATAATAATAAATAAAAAATATAAAATTTTATATTAAATTGCAAAACCGTGTGAAATATTGCGAAAACCTGTAAAAAAGCATGATTATGTGAATATGTATATCGTTTATTTATTTTTTAAAAATTTTTAAAAATTTGCAAAAATTTGCAAAATATTGCAAAACAATGCGAAAATATCAAAATAATACCTCCCGTGTGCTTTAGTTTATTGATTTGCATAAGTACCTGACCCCTGTAGGAGGAGTAATTTGCATTTTTTTATTTGCAATATATTTCGAAATATTTCGAAATAATAGCCGTAATATTACCATAATATAGCGTAATATATTATATAATCTACCGCGTTGTTCATAAGATTTTCGTAATATTACGGGCTGTAATATCTTACGTAAGATTACGTATATATAATTCGCTAATGTTTTGTGTTTAACAAACAAGCAATATGAAATTTGATATTTATATACAAATTTAAAATTTAGAACCGCTTTATTTTTCATATATTAAAACCAGTTTTAATTAGTTTTGACATATAAAAAATAAAACTGTTCCAAACTCTATATAGATCATATGCTTATTGGCCCATTTTTATTGGCCAGAGATCACATGCTTTCTAAAAATCACCAAAATTTTGAAAAATTTGGCTAAAATACAAAAATTTAAAAAATTTAAAAAATTTATTGCCAAAATTTTCTGGGTTTCTAAATATTGGCCTAAAATTTAGATCATATAAGTTAATTAATAATATTGTATTTATATCGTTTAAAAATGTATATAATCAGAAATATACCAGTTTGTAAAAATAGAAAATTACAATAACCAACCAAATATTAGCCTAATTTAAGTTCAAAAAGATAAATTAATAATATTGTATTTTTATCATCTAAAAATGTATATAATCAGAAATATATCAGTTAGTGAAAATAGAAAATTACAATAATTAACCAAATATCAGCCTATTTTAAGTTCAAAAAAATAAAATCAGATAAATATCATTATGAAATAAATAAATTCATGCAATAATCAGTATATAGTCAACTTTTTTTATAATGAACGGTTGGTTCTGGCTATTAAAAAAAGTTCACTATACAAAATTACTATGTTTTTTTAAAAAAATATAGCTCTTTTTATACTGAACTATTATAAAATTTAAGAATTTTTTTAGTTTATTATATCTAGAGTTCATTATAAAAAAGTTCAGTATAAAGAGAATTAACTGTATATCATTAGTTATCGGTCAAAATTTGGATCATACAAGTTTATTAATAATGTTGTATTTATTATCCAATAATATATATAATCAGAAATATCTCGTTAGGCTAATTATTGTTGATTATATTAACATACATATACAGTCAGACCTCTCTAAATGCTCGTTGGGACCAAACTTTTAGAGGTATGCATTAAGAGAACAATAAGAAAAAATGCATTTATAGAGGCTTAGTATATATTTGGGCCAGAAAACTGATATGCATTTAAAGAGATTATATACTTAGAGGGGATGCATTTAGAGAGGTCTAACTGTATCTTCTTTTATTTGGATTAATTTTAAAATTTATTATAATCATCAATCTATTAGCCCATTATATTAGGCTAATATGTTATAATTATATTAGTTAGTAAACAATCTTATATCCAATTTAACAATATTTGTTTTTATACATATTGCCTTAATATTGTCCTATTATATTAAAAAATTTTGACCTGTGAAACATAATATTAAAAATATAATTGTCTATTTTTTTAGCTAAAAATTTATCGCATTAAATTTGGGTTATAAGCTGATTATATTAAATTTTTTTTTATATCTTTAAAAATTTTTAAAAAATGTTTCGTAAATCTTTTGTATTTTTCATAAGATTAAATCTTTCTAGCATTTTATAAATTTTTATATACTACCATAAACTTCTGTAAGCTTTATGGTGCGTAAGAAAATCATAAATTTATATAAAAATTTTACATAAATTTATATTTTTCTTATGCACTGTAAAACTTATGTAGTTTTACATTAAATATTACATAAGTTTACAATTTTCTTACGTACCATAAAAACTTATGGAAGTTTACGCATACTGTAAATTCTCGAAATAGCGGGCAGGGGCACGCTATTTTGACTACGTGCGCACTATTTTGAGTACGCCCATGAGCGTTATTTTGAATAAATAGTTTATTTTTTGAGTATAGAGGTTTTCAAAATAACGCCCATGGGTGGTATTTTATAGAATATCATATATCCCACAACATGCATACGTACATACCGGTACATGCGTACTAAAATCAAAAAGCCCAACAATAACCACCGTATAACAAGTTACAGCCAAATATAACCAAGTGCTTTTTCTTAATGGCATAATCTGCATATTTTTTTCATTTACGGTAAAATTAAAATTTTTAAATAAATAAAAAAATTACAAATAAATAGAGGTTCTCTCAACAATTATGTCTTATTATCTGCGCCTTTTGAACAACTTTTACTCAAGAAGAGCTACGAATATACTTCCGTTTTAGAAACATTAAACGCTAAAATATTACCAACCTACTCTAATAAAATAGAATTCCCAGACATAGAGGTCGCTTATAAAAGAAAATAAATAAAAAAAAAGTAAATAAAAAAAAAATATAGAATTTCCGTTTGCACAAAATCGTTCTTTTACAACACCAATTTACATTTAACACTGGCTTCGTTTATATTTTATATTTATTCAGATGAAAAGTTTTATTCACGCATTGTACATTTAAATCAACATTTTTTTTAAAACTATAAATAGAATTTTCTATATACGATTTTTTTTTGATGAAAAAAAAATGCTAGACTTACTTGCATTAATTCAGGGCATTCATGCTCTATCATTTTTTCTCTGTTCATTTTTCATCCGTAACACCAACCCCTTAGACTTATAAACGTAATTTACTTTTTATTTACACGAATGAATCTCTTATATTACTTACAAATAAACATGGATTTAGAATGCAAAAATCGAAGCTATACTATCGCGTTTAAACTCGAGACGATTAAATATGCAGAAGACACCTCTAATCGCGCTGTAGCAAAATTTTATAATGTTGATAGAAAACGAGTTCAGGAATGGAGAAAGAAAAAAGAAAAGTTCGAAAATACCAAAAACAAAGAGCAAGTACAAGCCCTCAAGGGTCGCGGCCGAAAGGCCAAGTACCCTGTGCTGGAAGTTGAGCTATTGGATTATATCAAAAAAAGAAGGGAGGAAAAGCAAGCCATTACAACATTTATGATAAGGAACAAAGCTAAAGAGTTAGGACAAACCTTTGGTTATGAAGATGCTCAGTTTTCGCGTGGCTGGGTCGAACGTTTTAAAAATCGACACAACCTGGTAGAACGGGCCCGCACACAAATTGCCCAAAAGTTTCCAGAGGAAACACCCTTAATTGTTAAGAATTTTCTTGAAACTGCACGTAAAAAGACTCAAAATATAGAAAAAAAATATATTATTTCTTTTGACGAAACACCCATGTGGTTTGATATGCCAAGAAATTCGACAATCGAATTTGAAGGTGTTCGCGAAGTGCCTATTAAAACTACAGGAAGCGATAAAGTGCGATTTACTGTGGTTCTAGGTTATACAGCTTCTGGTGACAAGCTTCCACCAACCGTAATTTTTAAACTTAAAAACAAACCAAAGGGAAGGTTTCCACGAGACGTTGTAGTAGCAACGGCATCTCATGCAAACATGAAAGGAGATTTGATGGTTTCCACCTATATTCCACGGGTTATTAGAGGAGACCTGATGGCTTTTTTAAAAAAAAGGTATAATTTTTGTTGACTGTCATCGTAGCCATATCCGCGAAGATGTAGTTAAAGCATTAAATCTTGAGGGCTTGGATGTTTTAGAGATACCTGGTGGGACAACTAGTGTTTTAAAGCTACCTGATGTTTCTGTAAATAAACCTTTCAAAAGTGGTGTACGAAAACGATGGGAAGAATGGTTGGAAAAGGGTAAAAAGGACTTCACCAAAAACGGCAATCGCAAAAAAGCACCATACGAGCTTGTTTGTGAATGGGTTTCACAAACATGGAAGGTATGATTGCATTACAGTAATTGATGAATTTGAGTACTGCAAAGAAAAAATAGCATTTTGGGCTTTCAATTATATAATTGAAAGCTCAAAGTTGAAGTGCCATTTTCTCCTGGCAGCACTTATTTCGTGTAATTTTTTTGGCCTGCATTAGTTTCGTCTTTTGTTAATTCGTATTGTTGCTTCATCGTGGTATTTAAATAACAAAAAACACATTAAATTATCATGTGTTCAAGTTACAATCACAAAATTCTAATTACAAATTAACTTACTTGAAGGAAATCAGTAAAGAAGTTTTGATCAAATCCTTTGAATCGACTGGACTCACTCTAAACCCCGATGGTAGCGAAGACAATAAAATGTCGCACCGTTTACAAGCAATTGTTAGAGACCGGATGAATGAGATTGATGAGTTATCAAGTGAAGAAAGGGATGAAAATATGACGGACGTAGATGTATACGATGATTCAGATGATGATATGATGAATGTGGATGAGAATTAAAATATGGAAGATGAATACATGACAGATAATTAGTGTGATGGTAAGTACGGCAAAACATTTTGCGAATCTATAATCCATTAAATATTACTTCGCTGTTTGTTAAAATTGATCCACACATTATGTTGTAACTAGAATCCTAACTAGGTATGGTTTACTTCAAACCAATTATCTCTTCTCTTCGTTAGGAATTTCTGAAATAGAAAATGAATTTTTTTGTGAAAACAAATTTTTTTGTAAAAAAAAACATAAACAAGACCATGCTAATTTGCTAAAAGCCTGTTAAATTTTAAAAAACCGTTTGCTACTTATCTGATATTTTCAAATTTTTGGCCCAAAATTTATTTATGTCTTTCCAAGAAAAATTTCTGCTAAAAATGTAAAAAAAAATCCCATTGAGTTTATATCCAACTCTTGTTTGATATCTTTGTTTTAGGCAATAGCAAATATTTGCTAAATTACCGGTTACCTTAAATAAAGACTAAAAGGGCATTGCATTCTCTATAAGTGCCTTATATGAACATTCATTGAATACATACGTGACCTCCATAAATGCACTACTCTTACCTTTAACTTAATGCACGTCGTTAGAGCTTTGGTTCTACGTATGGGTGGGTGCATTTAGATCTGACTATATAATTATAAATATGCGAAGGCGTTAATGCGTGAATGCGTGAATGCGTGTGTGCATGTATGTGTGTATGCGTATGCTTTTCATTTTCTTAACAAGCAATAAACTACTGTTATAGTCAATTTGATAAATTACTATTTACATGATGTGACACAATATGAATGTATAAGGGGTGCGCGTTATATCGGGGCGCGCATGGGCGTTATTTTGAATCCAGGTATGAAATTTTTAGGGGTCACGATTTTCGAATTAACGCCCCTGCCCGCTATTTCGAGAATTTATGGTATATATTTTTGCTAATAAAAAAGATACAAAAAAAGAAAGCCATAGTTTTAAAGCTAAATCAATTTACTACAAAATAGTGGCCTTAATTTTTTTAAAAAATTATTTGTTATCAAGTTATTAGAGTTTAAAATTTTGTATTTTTATATGAATGATCCAAAATGGAACATATAGCAAAAAAATAATATGTGTTTTTTTTATTTAATATAAATAATAGGTTGTAATATTTGTCCTTCACTTATTGTTTTTAAATAATTAGTAGGGCAACATAGTGGCAACATAGTGACCAAATAATGTTACAACTCTGAGACACAGTAACCAACAAGCCAATCAGACCACTGCCATGTGCCGACTGATTGGTAGTATGGGCTACTGCATTAGTCATTAGTAAATTTTATAATTTTGGTCATGTGTAATAGGATATACAAATTATTAATCATCACCCATGTGTTTATAATTAAAAAGGGATATGACATTAGACTCTTCAAAATCTAAGATAAATAATAAAAGATTTTTAATAATAAAAGATTTTTGAAAATTTGACCGTGCACAGATTTTTTTTGAAATTTACTAATTAATTTTTCAGGTGAACCCGGAAAGTAGTGTTTTTTTTATAAAAAAAGTTGATTTTTTATCATTTTTAGTACCTGGCAAATTTGAAAATTAATTAATAATTTCAGAAATTTCAGAAATTTTGATGATAAAAGAAAAATGATGTAAGATTTTTGACAATTTTTTGGTATGATAAAAGATTTTTTGGACGATTTTAACCTATTTGTATTCTAATTTTATTAAAAATAGGTTACAAAATGAATCTAAAATTTAGCTTTCTGAAAATGTTCGAAATATGTAGTAAAAAAGAGAAATAAAAAAATTTAATAACTTCATCAATATTGTTCCAAATACTATGAGATTTTACAGGACAAATTTTGTGACTATACTCTAATGGTTTATAGAATTTGAACATATATTATTATATAGCTTTAAAAAATCTAGCCTNGATTTTACAGGACAAATTTTGTGACTATACTCTAATGGTTTATAGAATTTGAACATATATTATTATATAGCTTTAAAAAATCTAGCCTGTTATAGTAATTTTTTCGTTTTCATTAAAATTGAAAATCCTGAATCTGGAAATAAAATGAAAAATCGATATTAATTAATAAATATTTGACCAAATGAGCTAAAATTTTTATAGTAAACTCTCGAATACCTATTCTATTAGCTTACTTAGTTGAATTTTTAAGGTTTCATTTTGAGAAAGTTCTTCTAGAAGCATTTGAAGTTTAGAGAAAAACTTGCAAAAACATATGTTTCTAAATTTACAAAAATGTTGATATCTACATAAGTTTTCAATATTTTTTTATGAAAATTGAGATTCCAATGCTCTGAAATATGCGCTTCAGGTCTTGTTATAAATTTTTTTTAGTTAGAATAGTAAAATTTCTCGTAAATTATTGCCAAATTGTTGGAATTTTTACTAATTTGTAAACAAATGAAAATATTCAATAAGGGGGCTTCCAGAAATTAGCTGTTTTTTTTACTATGAGCCTACCTTACCCCTACCCCACCCACCTAATACCCCAATCAGCCAATCAGATTTTACGATTATTAAAAAGTTAGATATAATATTTAATAGTAAATAACTTTTGATCTACTGAGCTATTTCGATAATTTAACTACCAAAATGATTCGCTCAATGAGAGGATTCTAGCAAGCCCAAAATATTAAAATCTAATCACTGGATCCTAAGATCAGAATAGATTTGTGTTACTATAGAAGTTTTATAATTTATTAAAGAATTATTAATCATTTATAGTAACACAAATTTATTCTAATCTCTGGATCATGTGATTGGATTTTTATGATTTTAGCTTCTAGAATCCTTTCATTGAGCTAATAATTTTGGTAGTTGGATCATCAAAATTGGCCCAGTAAATCAAAAGTTATTAACAATTGAAAATTAATTTTTAATTGTTAATAACTTTTGATCTACTGTGCCAATTTTGATGATTTAACTGCCAAAATGATCAGCTCAATGAGAGGATTCTAGTAAGCCCAAAAATAGTAAAAATTCAATTACAGAATCCAGTGATTAGAATAAATTTGTGTTACTATAAATGGTTTATAATTTTTTAATAAATTATAAAACTTTTATAGTAACATATATCTATTTTGTTCTTAGGATCCAGTTATTAGATTTTAATGATTTTGGCTTGCTAGAATCCTCTTATTGAGAGGATCATTTAAATAGTTAAATTATTAAATTTGATACAGTAAATTAAAAGTTATTAATTATTAAATGGAAAAATAAATTTGTTGCACTCGCGACATGTCGCGCCCCTGCTTCGACCAATCAAATCGCACGATTTTATAGGCAAAAAATTTTATTTTTTAAAAATTTAAAATTTTACTTAATAAAATATAAAAATATATAAAATAGCATGTCATTTAATGAAAATTTTATTCTGACTAAATTGTAAAGATAGGTTGTCTTAGTAAAAAAAAATGTTTTATAAGAAAAATCAAAATTTTCCAAAGTTAGCATATATAAAACTTTTTTTACTAAAACAATCTATCTTTTTAACTTAGAAAAAGTTGTTTAGTGTAAAATTTTACATGTAATGCTTAAACATAAAAATAGATTATTTTTAGTAAAAAAAAAGGTTTATATGTGCTAACGATCAAAATTTTTGATTTTTCTTATAAAACGTTATTTTTTTACTAAGATAATCTATTTTTACAACTTAGAAAAAGTTGTTCAGAATAAAATTTTACATTATATGCTTTGATATCGCTTATTTATTTTTACATTTTACTAGTAAAATTTTTAATTTTTAAAACTTAAAATTTTTTGTCTACAAAATCGTGCGATTTGATTGGTCGGAATCAGGGGTGCGACATGTCGCAGGTGCAACAAATTTCTATTCCCTTAGGGTGGTGACAGATATTACATAATATTTTTGGGGGAAGGTGGGGTTTCTAAAATCTTACGTTAAATATAGAAGTTCATAATAGCCAATCAAATTTCTCTTATATAGGGGGGTAGGGGGTATAGTAAAATTATATTACGTAATATATGTCACCACCCTTATTAAATATTGTTAATAAATCTATCTTTTAGTTTGTATAGTTTGCAGGCAAATTTGACTAGATAATTAGGGCGCTGACATTTATTACCTAATATCTATTTACTATAGGGGCTTACCTCCCACCCCTAGGTAAGATCTATAAATAGAATTTTGGCCAATCAAATTTAACTAAAGTAAGATTTTTCTTGACCCCCCACCCCTAAAATATTACCTAATAAATGTCAGCGCCCTTACTATAAATATATCTCTAATCTATTTTTTTAATCATTTAAGATATTTAAATAAAATTTGGTATTATAATATTTAAAAACGAATTATATTTTTGAATTATTTAAATTTATATTATAAGACAAAAAGTTTATGTTGCTTATAAGCTAAAAATATTAAATTTTAAAGAAATTTTTTAACCAAAAAAATATTTTACAATATCTTGGCGAATTCTTTAAATATTGGTTTTAAAAATATAGTTTCTAATACAATATTGTAGTTTATATAAAAGATAGCAGCTTTCATTATTTGACTTTATATGATTTATTTGTAAAAATTATAACTTGTATTAGAAGTAAAAATTTTTTTTATAGTTGGGAACATATAAAATTTGAAAAAACCAAAAAAAAATTCTATAGTAAAAGTTCCAAAACAAAAACTTTAAACTTTTATTACACCAAAGTTTTTTAATAATTTTAAAAAATTTTATAATAAAGTTT
>QKWP01000129.1:291630-321150 GCA_003550325.1 Gigaspora rosea | reverse complement strand
AAAAAATTTTCATCAAATTTAATAAAGTGGTTGCAGAGATATCTTTGATCAAAGTTTTAGAGAATCTCAAATTTTTAAAAAAAATTTGGTCTAGCTTCTATTTTGATAGGTGTTTTGACTTTTCTCTAACTTTGAGCGAAGATAACACCACAACCACTTGACCAAACTCGATGAAAATTTTTTTATTTGAATTCTATGGATCCATAGAATTCAAATAAAAAAATTTTTGTCAAGTTTGGTCAAGTGGTTGTGGAGTTATTTTCGCTCAAAAATTTAAAATTTTTTATTTTTCTTTTCTGTAAAGAGATCGTAATTCTGGGTTACACAAAAGTAGCTGACCTGTCCGGCACTATCGCATCATCAAGTGATCGACAAAAATAGAGATCACATGACTTTTTTGAATTTTAATTGGTTAAAAGGCCAGAGATATATAAGTTATATATCTCTAGCTAGAGATACCTAGAAGAACTCTTTAAAAAAAGGTAAAAATGGGTGAAAGTTTGATCTAATGTGTGAAATGTAGTTTAATATACCAAACCAAAAGTGCTAACCAAAAAAATTTTTACTATGATGCTCAAATATAACCTCATATAGATTATTCGAGGTCCTCTTGCATAACAAATTAAGGGATAATTTTGGTCAAAAATAATTTTGTAACTTTGGCCAGAATTATAAAATTTTGGCCAGAATTATACCTGATACTTTAGCTGACCCACCCACCCCCCTGAAATCAGCTAATTTCTAAAAGCCTCTAACTTTATTAAAATTTGGACTATTTTTGTCAATATTAATCCGTTTTACTTAAAATTTTATATACAAACTCTTGAAACTCATCAGAACCCCGAAATATACATAGATAGGTCAGGTCAAAGAATGCGTTGCTATAATAGACAAATTAAATAAAGTAAGATTTAAATATGCGTATTATTTTAAAAAATTATTAAAAAGGTTAGATTTTTAAATTGCATATTTGTATATCATAATTCTACATGTAAAAGTTTAATTTGCGTATTTTTAGCATAAATTTGGTCTAAAAATAATCTATTCCTTTGTTTTGATCTTAGCTACCTCATTTTTTAAACCAAAACAATAATAAAATTGAATACACGCATGTGGGTATTTTGAAATAAGAATCGATTTTTCAAAAAAACAAAAATAAATAAATAAATAAACAAATCTCTAAAAAGTAAATTTACAATAAATATTACTGTATATTCCCGAAAAATAAGCTACCTTTTTTGGGGGTCCGCTAAAGCCTTGTACCCACGTGACTTTTTATATGTAGATCAGCCAATCAGAATCATGAAATTTTGTTTATACAGAGAAGTCAAAAATCAAAAAAACTGCAAAAACATAAAAACGATAGTCTAAACCCGTTTTGGTGCATTAATAAAAAATGTAGAGAAGGCAATTTTACCTATATTTATACCCTCTTCTAATGGTAAACTAACCCTAACCCTAATTATAACTAAAATTTCAAAAGTCACGTGGGTACAAGGCTTTAGCGATCCTCCTTTTTTGGCCGATTTTGAACACAAAAAATCAGAAGTAACTTATAAAATAATTTTTAGTTAATCGATTATAATTGCTATATAGTAAAGTCTAAATTTTACTAAGCAAATCGATAAGTCACATAAGAAACCTTATTCAGAAAATCAAAATACATATACCCTGAAATTTTCATATAAATCGAATAACTTTTTATTATTTGACTTTTAATTTTTACGCTTAACGTATATGTTTTTTTAAAAAAAAATTTTTTTCGTTAAACGGAAAAATTAAAAGTCAAATAATAAAAAGTTATCCGATTTATATGAAAATTTCAGGGTATACGTATTTGATCTTCTAAATAAGTTTGCTTATGCGACTTTAATCGATTTGCTTAGTAAAATTTAGATTTTACTATGTAGCAACTATTATTGATAACTAACCCTAACCCTAATTATAACTAAAATTTCAAAAGTCACGTGGGTACAAGGCTTTAGCGATCCCCCTTTTTTGGCCGATTTTGAACACAAAAAATCAGAAGTAACTTATAAAATAATTTTTAGTTAATCGATTATAATCGCTATATAGTAAAGTCTAAATTTTACTAAGCAAATCGATTAAAGTCACATAAGAAACCTTATTCAGAAAATCAAAATACATATACCCTGAAATTTTCATATAAATCGAATAACTTTTTATTATTTGACTTTTAATTTTTACGCTCAATGTATATGTTTTTTTAAAAAAAAATTTTTTTCGTTGAACGTAAAAATTAAAAGTCAAATAATAAAAAGTTATCCGATTTATATGAAAATTTCAGGGTATACGTATTTTGATCTTCTGAATAAGTTTTCTTATGCGACTTTAATCGATTTGCTTAGCAAAATTTAGACTTTACTATGTAGCAACGATTATCGATTATCGTTGCTACATAGTAAAGTCTAAATTTTACTAAGCAAATCGATTAAAGTCGCATAAGTAAACTTATTTAGAAGATCAAAATACGTATACCCTAAAATTTTCATATAAATCGGATAACTTTTTATTATTTGACTTTTAATTTTTACGTTCAACAAAAAAAATTTTTTTTTAAAAAAACATATACATTGAGCGTAAAAATTAAAAGTCAAATAATAAAAAGTTATTCGATTTATATGAAAATTTCAGGGTATATGTATTTTGATTTTCTGAATAAGGTTTCTTATGTGACTTTAATCGATTTGCTTAGTAAAATTTAGACTTTACTATGTAGCAACGATCATCAATCGTGGGTAGCTTATTTTTATTTATCTTTTGGCGTGACAAAGGGGTATAAAGGCTTTTTACATTTTTGGATTAAAACAAGGGGGTACGGTATATAGCATATGTACATACATACTAGGCTCTGCAAGTGCTAGCATGTGCAAAGAACCTTAGTACGTATACAAAACCTGTTTGAATTTTAATATGCAAGTTTATATACGTGAGAATTTTTTTAAAAAAAACAATATGCTACTACTGTTTCTATACGTGAGAATTTTTTTTAAAAAATAACATGCTACTACTAAAAAATTATAATTTTATATATCCTATAGCTTATATAAAATTTTATACTATAATTAATAAGGTTAGAATTTTATTTGCGTATTTTTTTAATTTTTTTTATTGTAAGGAATAAAGTTTGCGTACTGATGTTATAAAAAAGTCATGCGTACAGCAATTAATAAAAAATTTAAAAGTCACCTTACCTATCTATGTATATTTCGGGGTCCTACTCATCACTATCAGCTTTATCAAGTTCATTTTAAGTTCATATTGTGTGTTTTGTTTGGCAAATATGCTTTATTAAGTATATTTTATTTTTGAAATATACAAAAAAAAAGAATTTTATACAAGAAACAAATAAAAAAATTCAAGAACTCTACCAATTCTTATCCAAATACTATGAAATTTTACAGAAAAAATTTTGTGACCATACTCTAATAGCTTGTAAAATTTGAATGTATATTGTTATATAGCTTTAAAAATCTAGCCTGTAATGGTGATTTTTTCGTTTTTATCAAAATTGAAAATTTTAAAAAATCCTGAATCTGAAATTAAAATGAAAAATCGATGTTAATCAATGAATATTTGACCAAATGAGCTAAAATTTTTATAATAAACTTTTGAATACCTATTCTATCAGCTTACTTAGTTGAATTTTTGAGGGTTCATTTTGAGAAAGTCCTTCTGAAGGCATTTGAAATTTAGGAAAAAACTTGCGAAAACATTTATGTTTGAATTTACAAAAACGTTGATATTTCCATAAGTTTTCAACATTTTTTTATGAAACTGAGATTCAAATGCTCTAAGATATGCGCTTCAAGTTTTGTTATAAATTTTTTTTAGTTAGCATAGTAAAATTTTTTGAAAATCAATGCTGAATAATTAGTGAGAACTAAAAAAAATAATATAACATATAACAACGGCGACAATACTAATGAAACAACGACTCCAAAAAGCGATGACACCAGAGAAACAGCAGATCCAAAAAACAATAAGTGACCACCAAAGAGCAACGTTATTTAAAAAAGTACTATAAATGGATTAGTAAAAAAGAAAAAGTAAGAACTAAAAAAATAATATAAAATCTATACTTATCTTGTAAATATGTGTAACTGTAATGTAAACAAATCACATTACTTATGATGATGGCATACCCCGCACCAAAAATAAAATCCAAAAACAAAACATAAATAAATTCTAACTAAATCTTTATTTCTTTAAAGAAGCATTCTTGAAAATTTAGAAATTGCTAGAGATATCAGTTGTGTGTTCTTGCAAAGTATTAAAGATTTGGGTTGGCTTGCGCAAGGTTTTAAAAAGTTGTTTGTTTTCTTGTAAAGTGCCAAAATAAAAATAAAATGTGAAAATTAAAAAATAAATAAATAAATAAAAAATTGAAAAAAACAAAATGAAAACAAAAAAAAATGAATCAAAAAACAAAAAATAAAACAAAATAAAAAACAAAATGAAAACAAAAAAGTGAAAAAAAAACAAAATAGAAGATCTAATTATAAACAAAAGATCTAATCTAATCTTGTAGTACAGAATTTAAACATTATCGAACTATTTTGAACTATTTAAAAAAATTAGTCTAATACACGATCCAGGTTACAGATTTACTAATTCAGCTTGGTTATCTAATTCTAAAATATTTTGAAAGGAGTTTGAAATATGGGAGTGAGTTAGTAGAAAAGTGACAAATCATTTTTAGTAAAATTTTTTAATTTTTAAATTAAAATAATTTAATCAAATTTGCTAAAAATTTTTTTATTTTAATTTTGAAATTATATAAAATTAAAATAAAAAAATATTTATTAAATTTATTAAGATATTGTTAAGATATTTAAGCTTAATAAGATCTTAAGTAATATTATGCTATTATAAATTGCTGATAGAATACTAAAGCAACAAGATTTCATATCGAATTAGTATCAAGACATTGGTATTATAATAATTGTTAGGATATAACACTTGGAGATTTACAACTACAAAATATTGAGATTTCAATGACATTTTAACAAATAGCTACAGATAACCCCTGTTAATATCAACCTATTTGAATCTGATAATTTGGTTGATATATGTGGAGGTTGATAACAAGGGGGGATGCATTTTTTTTTTTGTAATAATAAATCAGATCTACTAAATTTTTTTTATCCCTTAAACCATCAAGCGTACATATTTGACGCTTAAATGTTTAAGGGTCTATTTTTATACAATTGCGTCTGATTTTATTATGTCATACCCCTTTTTTATACAATAATTAAAACGTACCTTATCACTATTCTGAATCTTATCTCACAGCATCTATCACATGACAATGATGCATTCAAATAAATGTCTAAAATCTCTGGCATGCAGATCTAAAGAATCGCAAATTATCAACGTTTTTTAAAAAAAAAAAAGCATGTCTTCTGTATCTGGGCCAAGTTTATTGGTTTCAAGTTCAACCTTATTTCTCGTTAAAGACACTAAAGAATTGAGTGTCCAGACAGTGAGAAAGAATATATACCTCTTTTAATTTCACCAGTATCACTATCGAATTGGGAGAGCATCAAATTAGAGGACCAGATTTAGATTAGTGATAGTGAATAAGAAAAGGAATACATAGGATCAAGTTTATAAATAAATGAAAAGGATTCAAGGAGAGACAATACAAAAATATAATTAAATAAAATAAGTCATGAGATACGATATAACAAGTATTCACTAAAGAGTCTTTATTATAAAGAAGAAATCAATTTAATACTAAAGAACCGATGTCCTAATGATTTTATAACCTAACTTTCTAATAACCTAAGGGAAGTGCAGTAAATCACATAATTAGGGTTTACATAGGCCCCTCCCCCCTAGTGATAGGACTATTGACCAATCAAATTTAAAAAAACTCAAAAACATCTTTGACCTGAAAATAAGCTACCCCACAATCGACAAAAGTCACTACATAGTAAAGTCTAAATTTTACTATGTAAATCGAAAAAAATCGATTAAGTAAACTTATTCAGCAGATCAAAATACACTTATCATAAAATTTTCATAAGTATTGGAGAATTATTTATTAATTGACTTTTGATTTTTACGTTCGACGAAAAAATTAAAATTTTTTAAAAAAATATATTCGACGAACGTAAAAGTTAAAAGTTAAATAATAAAAATTTCTCCAATACTTATGAAAATTTTGTGGTAAGTGTATTTTGATCTGCTGAATAAGTTTACTTAATCGATTTTTTTCAATTTGCTTAGTAAAATTTAGACTTTACTATGTAGCAACTATCTGCGATTAACTAAAAATCGATTTTCTTCAATATGATTGGCTATTTATGCTATATATTTATATATAGGACGTGATATTTGGGGACCCCCCACCCCCTAAAAAATTACGTGATTTTCTGCACTTCCCTAATAATACATGAAGAGCAAACACATTGGTTTATATACATGTTTGATACACATAAATAATTAAACTATCCTATTGTCAGATCAATGTCCTTTTGATATTACAAAGCTTTAATTCCTTCAACACTAATAAAACTTCTCTTCACATTACTATCTAAATTAAGTTATTATACCTGAAGTATTTGAAACATTAATCTTGACATTTGCTATTCTAAGTCTTTATTGGGCTAGCAGATTTGTGATAATATATAAAGACTTTATGGCGCTTAGTATTGTTCTTGCATCGAACCAATTCATATTTATACAACATAGATTAATTAGCATGAAAATCAGATATAGTAATTAAATATATCTATAGATGCACATATAAGGTAAATACAGTAACACAGTTCAATCATATTAAAATTAGATAGATATATCTAATACCAATACTGTTCTTACCATTCTTACTATTTTTACTATTTCTACCATTCTTAATATTTCTACTATTTCTATTATTTCTACCATTTTTATCATTTTTATTATTTCTGCCATTCTTACTATTTTAACTAATAGGTTTGAAAAAATATATAAACTTTATATTCTTGTCCTTCTGTACATTAGCTGTTAGACTTAACTCTCTCTTTTCTCCTCTTCAATATTTAGAAATAACTTTATCTCTTGAATATTGTATTTAAATAAATAAAAATATATTTTTGCCAAATAAATACTTTCTTGTTCTTTAATAAATATCCAACAAACTATTCTAGTAAAGTAATATTTCACTTCACACTACTTTATATCTTTTTTGGCCCTTACAAAATCCCTACATATGGGCCGATTTGAGTAATTCATAAATAGTACTTATTTTTTTTAAAACTTTAAAGCTAAATAACTTCTGATCTACTGGTCCGTTTTGGATGATTTTACTACCAAAATGTTCGTCTCTTTGAGCGATTCCAACAAGCCCAAAATTATTAAAATCCAATCACAGGAACACGAGAAAATGCGCTGTCAAATAGGTGATGCACCTCTAGAGTTAGACTTGGTTAGACCTAGATCTAACCAATTGTCCAACCCTAGAGGTGCGACACCTTTTTGATAGCGCATTTTCTTGTGTTCCTGTAATTGGATTTTAATGATTTTGGGCTTGTTGGAATCGTCTCAAAGAGACGAACATTTTGGTAGTAAAATCATCCAAAAGGACCAGTAGATCAGAAGTTATTTAGCTTTAAAGTTTTTAAAAAAATAAGCACTACTTATGAATTACTCAAATCGGCTCATATAATTGTTATGTATTGTATTGCAAGTACTATATTGAAGGCTATAGTTGCTTGTAACAATACTAATGTTCTAACTAAACTCTAATACAAACTCTAACTCTAACCCTAATGGCAAAAAATTTTTTGCATATTATAATTTGTATTTATTGGTATTAATACTATAGTATAGCATAAATATGGTATTTTGTATTTTTAAATTGTTAAATTTTTCAAAAAATTAAAAAGTATACTAATAAAAAAGTTCAAATAATAAATAATACCAAAGTTTTTATTGTAAGTATATTTTGATATTGTGAACAATCTGATCTTTTAGAGGTTTAATTAGTAAAATTTAGACTTTTATATATAGCAACTACTGATAAATTTTCTAAAAGTTTTAAGGAAATTGTTAAATATTACAGGTTGCTATATTGCAGATTAATATGATTGGCCAATTAGATCACTGTATCTTGTGTAACAAAATGAACAAAAAATTAAAAAAATTACAAAAAAAAATCAAAATTTTTAAATAACTTGAAATTTCATTATATAAGCTTCTAATTAAAAGATTTAGTACTTAATTTTGCATATATGGGGTGCAGGCATTTGTTTTGATTTTTGGACTGATTCGGAATTAATCAAATTTTACGATTTTGATTGGTTAAAGCTAACAGGAGACTATTGGGTAATCTCATGATATGTTGGCTCTATATAGTCTCATATAATTTTTCTTTTACATTATCTTGATTTTTTATTATGCAAATCGACTTTCATTTATAATAGAAAAATGTCAGTCATGTCTAAATTTATATGAATTTAATAAAAGCTCATTTTTCAAAAAGGGCTGTTTCTATTGCCTGCGCCCCATATATATATATGCACTCTTTAACCTAATATTAATACTAGTTCAGACCCTAACCTTAACTAATAATCATTTTAATTTTTTTTAAATATTAGTCGGTGATATTACAACCTGCTAAATTTATCAAAATCTTTTTGGAAATATACAAAATTATATATATAATTGCAGTTTTAAAATTAAAAAATAATATAGCCAATTTTATTTTGACCCGGGTTAAAGCAATTCTTTTTTAGAATTTATGGATTGGAATTATATTAATAATAGCCAGAATTATGTTAAGGCCACGCCAAGTTAAAAATATGCTTAACATAACCTCCTTCTCCCCCTCTTTCTTTTTGAGCCTCAGAGGAAGTAATAAATATTATTTATTAATATAAAAATCAAATTGACTGTTCAAAAAAATTTTTTTTTAGCCAATCAAAATCTTAATGTTATTATGTTAAACATAGAACCAAATTGGAACGGCCTAATGCCGACTAGGGGTTTTTAATATAAAAACACAGCTATCATTAACATAATTCCGGCCCAAACTAACTCTAAATTCTAAGAAAGTTAATATGTAAGCTGAAAATAAGTTTATTATAATTTTTTATTATAAACTAACACATATATCAACAGGTGCAACATATTCCTTGACTGGTATATTCTTTGGTCCAAATGTCCGGCGGTGCTATATTAATAATATATACAGGGCATGATGATTATGGAATTTGGAAATTTCTTATGTGACGTATTCCAAGATCTATACTCGGCCGCAGCACTATGTTGGAAATGTTGGAACGTAACACTAAAACCTCCCTATGCTTTTTTTAATGATATTATTCTTAATGATTCTTGTGTTCCGGTGCTTCAAGGGAGTTCAAGCCTTTATATGAAAATACAGTAGAGAAATAACAAAGCTAATTCGATAGTTCTTCGTGAATTTGACTAAAGAGAGCAGTGCAAATATAACTGCGCTTGTTCATAATAAAAATTGCTCGGGCTGAAAAATTATGAACACAACGCAAATACCACCACGAAACATTGTTCCACCTCCTCGTCCGTCCCACAACGGCTTACCAAACTCGTCGCCTGCAGAAAGAAGCTCACCAACCACTTTACAGTCCTCCTCCCCCAAAACGTCTGAAAAATACAACACAGACAACCAAACCGTTGTAGGCCACTCACTCGTACCTCAACGTTCAGCTCCGCCGCCACCAAAATCTGTGCAAAAATCTGTACAAATGAGTAGCAGCGCTTCTGGTTTGAGCCACAATGGTAATTTAAAGTCAAACTCGTCGCTAAATTCACGTCGTGGACCTCCTACTTCGAAAAAATCTGCGAGTTTAGGACCGCCTCCAAAACCTAACCGAACAACAGCCGGTACACCAACGAGTCAATCGCCTCTAGCTCGAAGTCCGTCCGCTGGTAGTGCTCCGACAAAATCTCAAGGGATGTCAACCGATTCTGCTAGTGTTTCTCCTACCTCAACCAAGTATTCGCAAAGTGGAAGCTATGGTTCCATTAAAGGCCCACCTATCAAAGTACACGGTGAAGATATCCAACCTATGAGCAATGAGAAAGACGGGAATAACCGATCATTCAAAGGGGTACTGAATACTTTCGGCAGTTTAATGTCTGGTAAGCAAATTGATTATTTTTTTTTTTAATTCTTGACAATAAATTTAATCAATTCTTATGTCTAAACGTCTAAGTGTCAAAATTATCTCATCTTTAAAATACTTATTTCTTATTAGATTTGTTATCAACTCAAAAAAGAGTAGAAATTTCATCACCTTATGATCCAGTTCATTTAACTCACGTTGGATTCAATCAAGAAACTGGAGAATTTACGGTGAACTTACAACAATTTTTTAACATTTATTTGTGTTATCCGATTTCTTTAAAATTCTTAACATATGCTACACATAGGGCTTGCCAAAAGAATGGCAACAATTGTTACAAGAATCCGGTATCTCAAAAGAAGATCAACAAGCCCATCCTCAAGTATACATATATCTACATATAACATTTTTCTTTTTCGATAAAAACATCCTTTTATGTTAAATAATTAAACATTAATACATAGGCTGTATTGGAAATTGTAAAATTTTATCAAGATAATACAGCTGGAGGAGGAAAAAATTCAATTTGGGAGAAGTTTCCACACTCAAATCCATCTCCACCATCTAGCTTACCAACCTCACCAAATAATATGGTGGATAAACCATTTGAGAATCCTGTGAGTGTAGAAAACTTCGTAATTTCGATATTAGTTCGCTAATTAACTATACGGTGAACAATCATTTGGGCAGGGTCAAATAAGGATGAATTTCATTTATATTTCGTTTTCGAATTAGAGATCTGCACCAACTCCTCCTTCGGAAAAGAAAAAGTCAAATCCACCAGTTGTCCCTGCAAGATCAACCAATGCACCAAGTGCTACGGTAGGTTGATTTATAATCTATATCTTTAATTATTTTAATTATATTAAATATTAATCGATTTTTATATTTTATTTATAGGATAAAAGTAACAATCGGCCAAAATCACCAAGCAAAGCTCCTTCACCAAAGACTCCACGTAGTAAGCATTGTAATGATATAAATAATCTTATTATCAATTTTATTTATTTAATTATACTAACATGTTTTAATATCTTTAGACCAAGAACCTCCAAAACTTCCTCCAATACAGCCATTGCCTCCGCTTGAAAGTCGAGCTATGCCTATAACACCTCCAAAACCGGCTCCAAAGCCGCCTCGTCCCAAAGATCCCAATAACGTACCACCACCACCACAAACTGCTCCACCTACTTCTAAACCTTCACAGCAGCAGGCAGGTAGTCCTTCCGGTCCCGTTGTAAAACCGCCCCCACCTAATGCTCAACGACGACAACAACGTAAACCGGCAAAAGACTCTACTGATGTCATTGAGAGGTTGAAGGCTATTTGTACCGACGCAGATCCAACTAAACTATATCGAAACTTGGTTAAAATTGGTCAAGGGTAAGAGTATACTATTTTTATTATTGGAAACTATATAAATATATATTTATGGTTTGGTATATTTTGACTAATTATGTTGCTTTAAATCAAGTGCTTCTGGTGGTGTTTTTACTGCTTATCAAGTAGGAACAAACATGTCAGTTGCTATTAAACAAATGAACCTCGAACAACAACCCAAGAAGGATCTCATCATAAATGAAATATTGGTCATGAAAGAATCAAGGCATCGTAATATCGTAAATTACATTGATAGTTTCCTTTGGAAAGGTGATCTATGGGTAGTTATGGAATTCATGGAAGGCGGTAGTCTGACAGATGTTGTGACCAATAATATAATGACAGAAGGTCAAATTGCGGCTGTATGTCGAGAGGTAAGGCTAAGAAGTTGTTATATAATAAAGTCCTATTTAAACCACTCCGATTTTAAAATTTCACATGATTTGAACAGACTTTAGAAGGTCTAGCACATTTGCATTCTAAAGGTGTAATTCACAGAGATATTAAGAGCGACAATGTTTTGTTAGCACTAAACGGCGATATTAAACTTAGTATGTATATTTCTTAAAACATTTTTTTATTTCGTCAAGACAATTTATTTATTTATTTATTTTATTTTTTTTATAGCCGATTTCGGTTTCTGTGCACAAATTAACGAACATCATAATAAACGTACAACTATGGTCGGTACACCATATTGGATGGCACCTGAAGTAGTGACGCGTAAAGAATATGGTCCGAAGGTTGATATATGGTCATTAGGAATTATGGCCATTGAAATGGTTGAGGGTGAACCACCATATCTGAATGAAAATCCTTTGAGGGTTTGTACAAATTTTGTTATTCAACGATCATTATTACTTGGTTTTATTTGTAAATTTATTCAGTCTATTTTAATTATCTGATATCGTTCAGGCCTTATATCTTATTGCAACAAATGGCACACCTCAATTACAAAATCCTGAAAGTTTATCACAAGTTTTTCGAGATTTCTTGAATTTATCATTGGAGGTCGATTCGGAGAGAAGACCAACTGCAGTTGAACTTCTTAAGGTAAAATATTTGCATTGAATTTATTGGTGATTTTTTTTTTTTGTCTGTACAAAAGATTAATTAAATGCTTGTTGTAAATATAGCACAAATTTTTACAAAAAGCAGAACCTCTTAAATCGCTTGCTCCGCTGATTAAGTCTGCAAGGGAAAATGCAAAGAAGGGCTAATTAAATACAAATAAACAAGTATTGTTAGTTTATGGTGAATCTAAATAATAACAAACGAAAAATGTAGAGTAGTATATCTTCTGATTAATATTTGCTTATTTACCACCGTTTTTACTATTAACCACCGTTTTTTACTATTACATGATTCTTTTTTTGGTGGAATTATTTTTATTTATGAACATTTTTGTATGATTTGTTTATTTTATTTTTATTTAGACTTTTTGGGTAAATTTGACTCTGTTTAGGTCCGAAGTAGTATTTTTTTTTTATTCTAAAAGATGATCCATTAGTACACATAAAATCAATGTATATCTTATTTCTTTCTAAATTGTTCTTCCTTTCGTCTCATTCTTTGCATCCCTTTTAGCCATCGATTATATATATATTTCCTTTGCTCATATTTTAACCCATATAGAGTTTTTATGTTCGCGCATGTATTTTCAACTTCTATTGCTTTGTAGATTTATTATATATTTTTATTTAGTAACATTTATCAAGCTGCGCATGCAAAAACACATGGGTGATTTAAAAAATTTGTTTGGGCATTTGTTTCAAAGTTTATCCATATGAAATGCCAAGAATGAGATATGTATCACATGCATATGATTTTGAAAATCATTTTAATTTCGATATTTGATAATCCTTGTAGGTGTTGCCTATTGTGCGATTTGACAAATTTGTGCAAAGTTTTAAATGGTAATCCGAATTTAAAAAGGATTTTCATGACGATTGTTTAGTTACACCATCTCAAACCTATTGTTTTATTTTAGTCTGTGTCGTTAGATGTAAATTATTATAAATATATGTTATTATTAAACATTCTTACGCTTTAATACTTTATCGCTGTTGGTCTTGTGGTTACGTGAAGTATCCCGAGTTTCAATGCCGATTTAAATATTTCGATTAGTTTTTTTCGTATTACAATGCAGAAATCCTTAAATTAGCGAATAAAAATTTAAAATTATTCAATTTTATTAACGTTACAACTGTTTCATAAAATTTCTGTAACTAAAATATTTTCTGAGTTACCGAGTCGAAATCAATAAGTAACCGACTCGACCGAACTCAGAAACATCGATTCTGTCGTCGGCAATTTTTTCAGTTGTCCCGGAATAAAATTAAACAATTTGACTCTTAATTCTAGCCAAAAATTAGCATAATTCTGGGACATCAGGTAAAAAATTCTGAAAAGTTTGGGGCGTAATTAGAATAATGATAACGATCAGGTTGTCCGAATCCAGCTCTATGTCCATTGCTTTTGATTGGACATTCGGACAATGGAAATTGGACAGATTTCCATTGTCCGAATTCCATTCATGCCAACCCTGGATTTTGGGCTTGTTAGGATCGTCTTATTGAAACGAACATTTTGGTAGTAAAATCATCCAAAATGGGCCAGTAGAAAAAAGTTACTTAATATTAATAATATATATATTATTGTCTGGAGCGAAGCGGAGGACACTGTTTTTACGTTTGCATTTGATACACAAGATCACGTGAATTCTGTCTGTTCGTTTCCGGGTTTTTGATTGGCTGCAAATCACGATCATCTGATTGATCTTTTACGCTCTGGACACACATTGCCTAGTATATATATTATATAAAATATATAATTTAATATATATAATAGATTTATTGTACACTTCTTATGTGAGCACTTAGCCATTTTCATGCATGTTATTGGGTCAATTCTAATAAATAATACACAAACTTTGTTTACCTCCTATCGGAGGTGAACAAAATTTGTGTATCACGTTTAGAAATGGCCCAATAAGATGCAGAAAATGGCTAGGTGCTTATGTCAGAAATGTACAATAATGTAGTTATTGGGTCATGTTGTTAATGATAATCGCTAATTTCTTCATGCCGGACACTGCGTTATAATGTGCCCTTTGGTCATGTCATAAGCACAGTGTCCTAGTGAATAATCAGTTATCATCAACAACATGACCAATAACAAGTATATATTATATATAGACATAACTACTATACTACTACCACCTGACCCATATATCCATGGTATAAATCATATAATAAATGGCACGCCCCTTAGCTGAAATTTTAATATATTATTAAGAAATATGGATACTATGGATATTATATATGATAAAATTTGAGCCTTTTTGATTAGGGTGCTTTTAGGCATCTCCCACAAGAGATATATCTCCTGCAGGGAGATATATCTACCAACCAATCAAAAATGACAAATATCATATGACACGCATTCCGAAGTACTACTCTATTTGTACTACTCGGACCTTTATTTCACCGATCAACATCAGTCCAGATAACTTGTTTTTTAATTTTATTATATTAAAAAAAAAACAAAAAAATTCGTCCAAATATTGTGCTATGTTCACGCACCTGCACAGCTAATTTGTTTTAATTTATCATATTTATGTTATATAGTATTTAATAAAAATGTTATCGTGTAATGATTATAAATTTTATTAAAAAAAAAAAGCGCACAACGAAGTAAATTCACAAAACCCAATCCAAAAACCAACGAATATCATCATATTGACAATAACATCAAAACAACGATGACTTTACTAATACTTGGTGCCGATTCCATATCTTAAAGCATGCAACGAACATCGACAAAATCCAATATTGGCATATCGACAATAACATCGACAACAGCGATTTCACCAAAACTTGGTGCCGATTCTACGTCACAAAAACCTAAAAAACCTAAACAAGCCAAAGAAAAAAGTTGTAAATACCGGAGTATTACAAAAAAAAAATAAAGAAAAAAAAAGGAAACTAACTACTCACCAAAAGCCACGTCCCGGCAATTCCTAGACCCAATGAAGCAAGACAAAACAAGCCTCGTATAAAGAAAGGATGCCTAAGAAAATAAAAAAAGATTAGTAAAGAACTAAATATCAAAAACGAATCCACAGTAGAAAAACGTACATGGCCATTTATAAAAATAAAACAGCAGAGAAAGTTTCACAAAAACACTGAAAAAAATCTCACAAAAAAGTTGAGAGGCATGCAAGACCCTACAGAATCATTCTGCAAAACCACCCACTAATTACTAGTGATGCAAGATCAATTCACAAATCTAATGGCAGCACAACACTAATGACGACACCAACAACAACAAAACACCAGCAACGAAAAGACACTAGTGACGACAAGACACCAGCGACAACAAGATACCAGCAACAACAAGACACCAGACACCTATGGCGAAAAGTGACAAACTAAAAAAAAAAAATTAGTAAACAAGCGAAAAAAAAACAAAATCTGTAATAAAAAAAAAATAATGATTATCAATTTTTGATAATCATTGTTTATATAAAGAGGTGCGGGATAAACCAACCCCTAATCCGGCAACAGTACGCTGGATGGGAAATATATCTCCCAGGGAGATATATCTTTCGTGAGAAATGCCTATAATTTTCCTTTTGATTATTGGTTAATGAGAAAATTGTTGTTGAAATTTAATTAAATCTTATAAATTTTATAATTCTATATATTCACGATAATTTACCAGTTTTTTGAATAAATTTATTTATTGCCTCATGCCATATGACTTATATATCGCTTTTCTAATCCAAATTTTAAGATCATGCATAATATTATGCAATCAAAAAATTCAAAACAAATATTTGTTTTGTCAAAAATCATCTATAACTTAAAATTGAGTATAAGAAACTATTCTTAAAATTCTAACAAAAAAAATTCCCCATAAAATTTTACTATAAAACCATTTTTTGTTTATATACACAATCTATACTCTACTCTAACTCTAACCAATGAACAAAATGGGTTATTTTAATTGTTTTAATTTATGTTACATCTAATTTTATGATCTGTAGCAGGTACAACAATATTGCATATATGATATATAAATTATTTTATTTATTTTTTATATAAAAATAGATTTATAGAAAAAATTTATATAGTTATATCTAGTGTTCTGCAAAAGATCCGGGTCCGGTCTGGGTCCGGTCTGGTCCGTATACTGGACCGAATCCGGATCTTTATTAAGATCTGCCTGGTCCGGTCTGAAACATAAGCTAGCTCTTCTGTTTGGTCAAAATGTTCATAATGTAGGTAAAAAAAAGTGACATAAAAAACGAGCAGAGTCATCAGAGAGATATGGAGGGCAATATTTTCTTTCTAGAGAAGTTTTTTTTTAGAAACGGACCGGATTCGGATTCATAACTTGGATCCCAGACCGGATCCGGATCTTTAAAAATACTCGCCCGGTCTGGTTCATGCGGAACACTAGTTATATCTTTATATAGTCACCAAATTTTTGGGTTATAAGAGTATGATTATATGGAAGTGCAAATGTATGTACATACTTACACTTGAAAACTATCTATTATTCCACTTTTTTATCGTAAAATATCTATCTGCCTACTATTCTTTTATCTGTAAAAGATTTATTTGCACCATCCTTTTATCTGAAAAGATCCATTTTTCCATCTATACATCTATTATTTATTCTCACTTACCTATAAAAAACCTATCTGCCAGAGAAAAACAACAAAAAAAAATAAACTAAAAAATAAACAAATAAATAAATAAACAAATAAATAAACAAATAAAATAAAATAAATAAACAAATAAAGAATAGAAATAATTTATACATCGCATATACGACATTGTCGCCCTATAATGTTAATTAAAACAACCAAAATAAACTGAATAATTTCGTATAGTTAGGGTTAAGATTAGGTAAAGTTAGGGTATGGGCAAAGAGAGTAGTATATAGTAAAATTTTGCAAGAAATTTTTTTTGTTAGAGCACAAAAGGTGGTTTTATATGCGAAATTTTGGGTTATAGGTGATTTTTGTTAAAACGAACGTTTGTTTTAAACTTTCTTTTTGTGCTATATTACACCTGATCTTAAATTTTTATTGGTCGATCATGTAAGGGTGACGCATCACAGGGGCAATAAATAAATGTACCCTAAAGAATAAATGAAATATTTAAAATTAATAAAAAAATATTTAAATTAAAAAAAATTAAAATAATAAATTATTAAAAAAAACAATTAAATAAATTACTGTAAAATTTAAAAAAAATAAAATTAAAGAAAAATTTAAAAAATAAAAAATAAAAATATAGTAAATAAAAATAAATAAAAAAATAAAATATATAAATAAAATTTAAATTAAAAAAAATTTAAAAGTTAAAAAAAAGTTAAAAAAAATTTTTAAAAATATTAAACTAAAATAAATATAAAAAAGAACTGTTTTAAAAAAATAAATATATAAGTAAGGAAGTGCTGTTTATTACGTAATTTCAAGAGAGGCAAGGGAGGTTAGCAGTCTATCACATCTATATATTATATATATAAATTATTATTGGCTGCTAATTAGATCACGCGAGGAGGGGGTATGATTTTTTAATAAAAATAAATTACATAATAAACGGCATTTCCCTAAAAAGAATAAAAAAATAAATCAAAAAAAATGAAAAAAAATCAAAAAATATTAATAAAAATATGTAATTAAAAAAAGGGAATAGAAATTTGTCGCACATGCAACATGTCGCACTCCTGATTCCAACCAATCAAATCGCACAATTTTGTAAACAAAAAATTTTAAATTTTAAAAATTAAAAGTTTTACTAGTAAAATGTAAAAATAAATAAGCAATATCAAAGTATATAATGTAAAATTTTATTCTGAACAACTTTTTTTAAGTCATAAAGATAGATTGTCTTAGTAAAAAAAAAGGTTTATACAGACAAAACAACTCTTTCTAACGATCACTTGTACCAACAAAAATCAAAAATCTTTTATTATAAAATTTTAACGACAAACTGTAGCTAAGAAAGCGGTGATACTAGGAACCATAAGACAGCACCTATCATTTAGAGGTAGAGCTTATAGACTATCTGCTGACTGGCTTAGAGTTTATTACTTACTGTGGTAATGGCACTTGTCGTTTAGAGGTAAAGTTCATAGACTACCTGTCAAGTTTAGAGTTTATTACTTACCAAAGAAGAAAGTACCAGACCCACTCCTAAAGGAGTTTAGTTGGGTGATGTTACGATTTTATAAAGAAGAACCCACACTCACTAAGAAAACTACAAGTGAAAATTTTGGTGTTGATGACTTCTACAAAATTTTAGAAAGTAGGCTTTTCGGCGTATCTCCTCCAAAAGATCAGCAGTATTTACTCTGTCCAAATTGGAAAGGCACTGACCATATTGGAATCATGGTCACGAGTATATTAGTAGTATATTTTGGGAACAAAGTAAACAATAAATGACAAACCACTTCAGAAATTGTCAGGGAATATTCTTGAATATTCTTTTTTTCTTTTATTTTTTCCTGTTTTCTTTTCTTTTCTTTTTTCTTCTTTAACATATGTATGTTAAACCATTGACTTTTTTTTCGCTTTTTTCATCTTGTCCATTTATTTTTGGTTTTTCACTTAGGTATTGTAGTATTTTCCCTTTTTTTTTACTTATCCTTTTTCCTTATTACTTCCCTTTATACCCTTTCATACAGTGGCCTACCATATTATTGTGAACACTTTTTAAAAATTTATAAGTCGGGTTCGGGTAAGTAAACATAGTGCAAATTTTATATTACGGTTTAAGCAGTTCTTAAGGCGCAACATACTAAAATTTCACACGATTTCATTAGGTCATGTGGAAGTTATGCAGGAAATTTGATGAACTTCCATTTTTGGATTTGACCGAAAATCGATTTTTGGATTTTTCCAGATTTTTTTGCTTTTACTAAAAAATTCACTGAAAATTGTACTTGTTTTGGATTAACTTAAAATTTCGCCCATATGTAGTATGACTATACATGAGGATGAAAGCATTTTGGGTTCTAAAACCCGAAATTAAAATTTGAAGACGAAATTGTTTTTGACCTATTTTAATTGAAAAACGAAATTATTTGATACTTTTTTTGAATAGATGAAATTATAAGGAACATATCTATATAAATTTTATTTGCTCTTCCTTATAAAAAATTTTAATTTTCTCTAATGAAGACGAAATAGGCCTTTTTCAAAAATTAATTTCAGTGGCATCACTAAGTATGACATCGTGCCAATATTATGCCATATAAAAAAGGCTAGATTTGTATGACAGATCGGTATAAATTATATGTATCCTTTTTTTTTCTCACAAAACAATGGGTAGTCGTAAAAACTTAACAGAAGACCAAAGGGGAGCAATAATTTATGGCCACCAACGAGGTGATTCAGTTCGTACTATTGCAGGAGCTGTTGGGTGCAGCAAATCCATAGTACAAAATATTATTCAGGAGTATCGTCAAGTAGGGGCAGAGTCAAAAAAAAAAAAAAACTGAACGTCCTAGGATTCTTTCACTTACTGACCGCGAAAACCTAAAAAATTTAGTAACTGATGGCAATCAACGTCTCAATCTTACCCAAATTACTAACCTTTTTAATCACCAAAATCAAAAAAAATTCTAGAAGTACCATGCATCGTGCTTTGTATGGTAAAAAATTGAAATCATGTGTTGCCACTCAGAAACCATTGATTTCTGAAGAAAACAGACAAAAAAGGCTTGACTGGGCTCATGCACATAAAAATTGGACTGTCTGGCACTTCAAGCGTGTATTGAGGTTAGACGAAACCATGTATCATCTCTTTTAGGGCTTTCGTGGTCTTTTTTGGTGTGAGTCTCATGAAAATGGGATTTGGATTCTTAAGTGGAACCGTAGGTCGTAGCAAAGGTTGCATGTATTGGGACTGCTTCTCCTGGTATGGGCTTGGGCCCATTGTTGCACTTAAATCCTCAGTTACTGGTGATTCTTACGTTAAAATTCTCCGTCAGTATGTTTTTCCCGGCTTAAAAAAATTTCCATCAAGTAATGATCGTGGTCGTCCCATCTTTCAGCAAGACAATGCCAGACCTCATACTGCAGACACTGCAAAGGTATTTATGGCAAAAAATCGAATTAGATAGATGGATTGGCCCCCTCAGAGCCCCGACCTTAACCCAATAGAAAACATGTGGTCCATGGTTAAAAGGTCTCTGCGCCACAAGCCAAATCCAGGTAATCTGAAAGAGCTGGATGCCCTTGTCAAAAAGGCATGGATCGATGTACCATCTGAGTACTATCATAGGCTTGTTACAAGCATGCCCGATCAGGTTGTTGCTTGTATTAATGCAGAAGGGGGACCTATAAAGCATTAAACCATAATTAGTTTTTTGTTTTTGTAAAAAAAAAAAATTTAAATAAAAAAAAATTCGAATTTTAATTTTCGGTCAAATGAAAAAATCTATGTTTACGGTTTTTTTGCATAACTTCTGTGCAACCTAATATAATTACACGAAAATTTAATATATTATATTTTGAGATNTCCCGGCTTAAAAAAATTCCCATCAAGTAATGATCATGGTCGTCCCATCTTTCAGCAAGACAATGCCAGACCTCATACTGCAGACACTGCAAAGGCATTTATGGCAAAAAATCGAATTAGATAGATGAATTGGCCCCCTCAGAGCCCCGACCTTAACCCAATAGAAAACATGTAGTCCATGGTTAAAAGGTCTCTGCACCACAAGCCAAATCTGAGTAATCTTAAAGAGCTGGATGCTCTTGTCAAAAAGGCATAGATCGATGTACCACCTGAGTACTATCATAGGCTTATTACAAGCATGCCCGATCGGGTTGTTGCTTGTATTAATGTAGGAGGGGGACCTATAAAGCATTAAACCATAATTAGTTTTTTGTTTTTGTAAAAAAAAAAAAAAATTCGAATTTTGATTTTCGGTCAAATGAAAAAAACTATGTTTACAGTTTTTTTTGCATAACTTCTGTGCAACCTAATAAAAATTTAATATATTATATTTTGAGATCTGCTTAGCACATGATATAAATTTCGTGCTATGTTTACTTACCCAAACCCAATTTATAAATTTTTAAAAAGTGTCCACAATAATATGGTGTCTGTTCCTTGAAAATGACCTTATGGGACATAGTAAATTATATGATCAAAACTTGATTTTCAAGGAACAGACCCCATATAGTAGACCACTATATAAGTTTTGTTTTCTTTTAGTTTTTTTTTACGTAGTTATTGTTAGTTAGCATCTCTGCTGGATCTAGATAGAAGAAGTTTGAAAGAAAAGTAGGTGGTTATGACTGGCTGTTAGGGTTCCGCAATTTGATTTGATCTTCAAATATTTGAATCAAATATTTGGTCAAATTCAAATTCAAATTTGACTATATTTGATTTGATCAAATTCAAATATAGCCATTTGATTTGATTTGACAAATATTTGATTTGATTTGGAAATTACTATTAAAAATTCAAATTCAAATCAAATTCAAATTCAAATATTTGAATCAAATCAAATTCAAATTAGGGTCAATTTGATTTGATCAAATNTTTGACAAATATTTGATTTGATTTGGAAATTACTATTAAAAATTCAAATTCAAATCAAATTCAAATTCAAATATTTGAATCAAATCAAATTCAAATTAGGGTCAATTTGATTTGATCAAATTCAAATTGACCTAATATTTGATTTGATTTAAATTTGAGGAACCCTACTGGCTATAGATCCAAGCTGTTGATCTAGTAATCAGAAGTATACAAATACCCCGGTATTAGTAAGGTAAATCTACTTTGGCAGGTCTCGGATAAGTGCCTATAGTAACTGGACGAATTGTATTTTAATTGTAAGGCTTGAAAAGCTGGTAGTGAAAAGACATTTGCATATGTAGTTCGCTACTATATAATAAAATATGATATGATCACCAGGTTAATTAACAAAAAAAAATGTTTTATAAGAAAAATCAAAAATTTTGAACATTAGCACATATAACTTTTTTTTTACTAATTTAATCTATATTTATGTTTAAGTATTATATGTAAAATTTACGCTAAACAACTTTTTCTAAGTTAAAAAAGTAGATTATTTTAGCAAAAAATGTTTTATATGTGCTAACTTTGGAAATTTTTGATTATTTTTATAAAACATTTTTTTTACTAAGGGGCATCCATAAATAACATTTTGTACCCTCTCATAGTAGTGCTTGACCCCCCAGAAATATAGTCATCCATAAATAACATTATCTAATCTACATAAGACCCGGTACCCCCCTAGATATAAAATATAATCTTTCCAATCTTGTTTTGTATAATAATTTTGTTGCACAGTGCATATGTATATGCATATATACGTATTTAAGTACATTGTAAATAGCTCTGGGGACGGTTATATGTACGTACGTCAGTACCAGTTTGTATACTATCTCTTATATAGATATATTAGTTTGCTTTTTCGATCGCGATAATTAATAAGTTTATTGGGCCAGATTAATGTAGATTAGATAAATTTGTTTAAAAAAAAAATTGAATTTTATGTTACTATACTAGCCATCAATTTATAGATTTTTTTTCTTTTTTGCGGTACAATTTTTTTTTTTTAATGTAAATGCATCGCTAAAGTTTTAATTAAATTTCGTTTTATATATTTAAAATAATTCGATTAATTTAAGTAATTTATAAGACAAAGAACCCACATATTAATAGAAAACATAAAACAGCTTTATTCTTTGACTTTATATAAATGGCTAGTGAAAATTTCTAATTTCATGCCTGGATAATAAGTTGATACATTTTAAAATATTCAAATATCGATTATAAATCAATATATATAATGAGAATCATTACATAGCGATAAGTAATAATGTAAGAGATTTAATGTACGTCCTTACGCTACCTAATGCAGCCAAGGAACCTGGTGCATATTACAGCTGCTGAGCCTTAATCATCGTATATGAGGTCCTTGCACTGCCTATGGCGGCCGTGGATCCTAACAATCAAGGTCTTTGCGCTTCTACTGTAGCTGTGAAGCCTATTAGCTATATTTATCACATAATTATGATCAAGATTTTTTTATTTGCAAAGTTAAAAAAATCAATCATTACAATAAATTTTAATGAAAAGTTGTAAATCAAATATCAACAATCACTGATTTTATTTATTTTATTAAGGATTTATTTAATTTATTAATAATATTTAAGGATTTATTTAATTTATTACGCACAAAATAACGATAATATCGATATATAATTTATTTATTAAAATATAGTATTGTTAAAAAGTGCTTCTTGTTTCTTGAGTTGTTTTAAAACGTGCTTTTTTTAAATGAAACCGGCATTTATACGACTTATAAATACCCATATTTTTTGGGTTTAATTAGATGCACAGTTCTAACGGTACATAAGTCCAAAGCGAAATTTTGAGAAAATTAATAATAAGTTCCATAGAACAAAACTATAAAACAAAATTTCTGCTTTAATAAAAAAAAAGTATATCAATTAATTCAAAAGTTGTATGAACAACCAAAGAAATCGTGTAATTCAAATATGTTTGAAAAAATCTGTGCATCTAAAAAGCGACCCAATTTTATATGTAAGAACATATTAAATAGTTTCATTTGATTTATATATAGTGCACAGCACACCCCAGTGTGACACCCCAACGAAAAGCGTAAAATTCTAGAAAGCTGCACTTTAATAACGATCTTTACAATTTTATCATGAATAAAATGTTTTTTGTTTTTATGCGTTTCATTATTAAAACAAAAAAAAAAGAATAATATAATAAACCAAAAAAAAAATAAAGTAAATCATAAGTATAAAACTTTACTCATCATTTGTCCACTCGGGATTCCAAGTCTCCCAGTCAATAAGGTATGCTTGATGATCTTGATTTGTGCAAATGTGTTTTACTTCCTGAAATAATGATTCCGGTGCATCCTCAGGTATTGTATTCTCTTCTATCCACATTGCTTTACCTTTATCATTGCTAACTAAAAATTCACCGTACTGGTAGTTGTGAACAACCACAATAGGGCACACTAAATGATCTGTATCTTGAAAACCTCGATTATCTGTAAGCGAATTGGATGATTTATAGGGACATTTTTGAATATAACATTTTAAAGATTTTTTTAACCCGAAGTATTGATGACAGAAAGAGCAGAGGTACTCATTAATAGATTTGTTAATAGTAGGACTATACCAATCGAAAGAAAAACGCTAAAGGTTCATTTCTGGAGGAATAAGTTTTCTAGCTATCAACGTAGATAGCAGAAAGTTACTAAAATGCGTTGTATTATCAGATGCATTTATGCTTGCTGTACAAATAACGTGTGACTTTTGCTGAACCAAAATTGGAGGAGGAAAAACCGATTAGGAAGAAGTTGAAGAATCCTGCTACGGAAAGGTCTAAAACAACTTGTATCGTTATATTTAACAACCTAAGTAATATAGCGAAAGTCATAGTATGCCTTTCAATCCAAGCAGCAGATTTTTCATCTAATTTTAATTGATCATGTTCTTCAGGGTCTACGTATTCAACTAAAACTGGATAACCGTCGATAACAGTATTTTCCCACACATAAGCCAAAATCTCTTTCGCCGCTTTAAAATTATGTTTTTCTAGTTCGTCATCAGCTGTTTTTAGTTGCTCATTTAAATGTGAACCAAAAGTATCATGAGGAAGTATTATCTAGGCTAAATCGGAACTCAAAGGTGCCATTCGTCTCTTAACAGGATTAAACACATTTTGATGCGGTGCGAAACATACTACTATAATTGTATCAAGATCATATTTTATAAAATGCTCTATCATCACCTGAATTGTCTTCTTATAGATAGATTTTCATCAGGACCACCATCAGATAGCATTAAAACAACAGGTTTAGACTGACCATCTTCTGTTGTAGTAAAATTATGCAACCTCTTATCAGACATTAGATCATCAAAATCTTTACTGTATGTGTAGGTAGTGCTGGTATCGTGTTTGCCACTGCAGATTCTTATGAACGTTGGATCTGAGTATGTTATTGCTTCAGCATTCCTATACTTACCTATAAATAAAAAAGTTTTTATTATCTTGATGATTAAAAAGAAGCCACCGATTTTAAAATAGTAAGTAGTATTATATTATATTCATTAATCAGATATACAATAATATAAATACGTACGTATTTACTATACGTACACGTACATCAACAATCATTTAGCTAGCATCACATCAAGTTACAATTTCCTGTTAAGTAAACTCGGTGAGCTGACTGTCAATGAGCGAAGCCGATAAAAGTAGAGATGAGCAATACCGGTAAGATTTAAAAATTTCGTTACGTTGAATGGCACGATTCGAATGCCACTCTTCATCAACACTATTAGATGATTTCGCGGACATGCATGTCCGCAAAATCATGTGATAGTGTTGACAAAGAGTGGCATTCGAATCGTACCATTCAAATCGTGCTATTCAACGTAGTGAATTTTTTACTAGTGATAATTTTTATGTAAGCAATAGGATTCTTACATATTTTTATTTAATTCGCGATTCATATACTAACCAGTGAAAATATATAGTAAAATGTGGGAGGAATTAATTAGTGTTTTTTCAAATTTCAGGAATCTGGTACTGTCAGAGCAATAGCGACTTTTTTTACTAAGCTAACTTTTCTTCTCTACTAAACGAAAGTCGTAGAGCACATTCTTGCAATTCTAATGGTGGTAAAAACATTAAAATTGGCTCAGTAGATCATAAGATATCATTAATTAACTTTTCGCAACCATAAAGTTCCTATATAAACAATAATATTGTTTACATAGGAACTTTATATGGTCGCGAAATATTTTTTAATGATATATTGTGATCTACTGAGCCAATTTTAATAATTTTACCACCATTAGAATTGCAAGAATGTGCTCTACAACTTTCGTTTAGTAGAGAAGAAAGGTTAGCTTAGTAAAAAAAGTCGCTATTGCTCTGACAGTACCAGATTCCTGAAATTTGAAAAAACACTAATTAATTTCCCCCACATTTTACTATATATTTTCACTGGTTGGTATATGGATCACGAATTAATGCTTATTTGCGAATGATTTATTACTACTAATCATGATTCAAGTGCATTCTTTCAGGCATCAGTTTCATTACTTACTACTGTACTATATATAGTAAATAGTACGGTAGTACATATAAAAATCACTCATCAATCTTTTTTTTTTTTTTATTAAAATTATTTTTGAACGGACCCACACTAATATATCTTTTTTTTCATCTTTTTGCTTACCACTTTGCATTTCTAATATCGCATAGACAGACGGAATTAGCTTGTATTTTTTAGCGACGACCCAATCATGGTCTGGAAGTTCCACTCTATATTCTAGTTTCATTAGGATCGGTGCTTGCTTGTTTGCTACAGCCAAACCGCGAGGTATCCTTGCTTTGTCATCTTGGGAGATAGTTAAAACACTTTGAGGTCCCAATAATAATACCATTTCTTTAATGTTTCTAACTAGAGAAGCACAGAAATGTGTATCCTCATGCCTTTTTCTTGCAGTTTTGCGATCTTAGAAGTTTAACAGGTACAGTTTTTACATGTCGCTTTCCTTCTTCAGTATTAAACCGTTTTGGGAGGAGTCTGAGATATGTAGCCGAACGTGATATCTTGTAATTCAATTGTTCCAATGCAGCCTGAAGTTGATCCAAAGTCTTAACAGACTGTATCATTTCCGAACGTCTTCGTTCATCCGCCTGTCCATCTGAAGAAACAAGACGTAAAATAGCTTCTAGCAAACCGGGCTGTGCTTCTTCTAAATGTGGGCGACCAACTGGTCTAATGAGTTGCGTGTTAATGCTTGCTGCCCTCAATTGATCTTCAACTTGCTGAAGCTTCTGTCTTTTTTAGTCCCTATAGTTTTGTTGAATATTCTGTTGACTTTCAAGTTTTGATAGAGCTTTTGATGAAACTAAAATTTCATTTTGAATTATTTTTTTTCTATCACTATCGGCATCTGCTATCAAACCTAGGGATAATAGAAAAAAAAAAAAGGTGTTAAAATTTTTTCACCGATTTAAAAGACGAAACTGACCCGAATTTCACTTCAAGTTGAATGGAAAGTAATCATACCTTTATCTTCTGTATTTTGAAGTTGTGACAATTCCTGATTTAACTGAATGAGATCTTCTTTTAACTTGTTTTGAGCTGGCGTTTCTCAGCTTTTAGACATGCGATCAGTTTCATTATCGGTGTTTTCAAGGATATCTTCAGTGGTATCTTTGGCAATGGTAGTAAAGAAGCATATGCTTGTTCTTCCATGTGCTTTAATGTACTACATTCTTGGCTTTAATGAGCAGCCTTAATGAAAAAGAACTGCCTTTCCTTTTTTTTTCCTTCACTCTCAAGCTTTAGTAACTCGATTTTTTTTCTAGCAAATCTTTATTATCTTTCAACTCATTCCACAGGTCCTGTACTTCTCGAATAGCAATATCTCTTTTTTTTGTTGGATTCGCTTCTTGGTAAACTTTTAGCAATGAAGTATACGCTTCTGGATGCGTAGTTTTTTTTCTGGAAGCACTCATGGTATTATATTGTTCGATATTTTAAGGATAGATAGTGCTAGTTATATATAAGGTAACAATCTTGCGAATTAAGAGTTTTCATTTTTTTTATATAAATTTTTTTTTTTCGAATGAGACAAATTATTATTAGTATACCGATTACTGAATTTTAAGATACCAGACCCTTGGCGTACGTAGAATTTACTAATGCTAACCTTAATAAATTCAGTACAAATTTTAACAATAGGGTATTTTACTTTCGCATACTTCGGCATCTGATTTTAGATAATTACTTTCGCATACTTCAGCATCTGATTTTAGATAATTACTTTCGCATACTTCGGCATCCGATTTTAGATAAAATAAGATTTCAAAACAAGTGACGTACAAATTTTATTTATACCGTTTACTAGTAAATATATTTCAAAGAAAACTAATTTTTTATCGGTTATGCCTATTTAAATTTTTTGATTCGCAATTTATAACATTTAAAATAGGAAATAGGACTAATGTATAGTCGAATAGCTATACGTATTATTAAGTAATTTAAAGAGCCTTCAATTACAAATAAACTACATATATCGATATGTATATTTATATGTAATTATTGTTTTTTTGTTGGGCTAAATAAAAAGATCGATTGTTTGAATGTGATAGCGTAAGGACGTGATAACTAACTTTACAGTAATATACGCATGTGATAAATCAATTTTATTGTCATCATTAGTTAAAAGTCAAAACCAAATGAGTGAGTAAGAATTAATAGTAGTAAAGGATTTATGATTTATTAACATAAAAGACCTGAAATGTGTACCTTTGATAACCTGGGGTAAATAAATCTTACAATTTATTAAGCTTAAGATCATCAGCGAATAGTGGTCATGCTTTTATATATTTATTTAGGAATTAGATAGTTTCTGTTAGTTAGAGGAACCCGAGAACCTCAAATTTGCCCCAAAATCCCATATAGTTTTCTAAATACCTCCTATATAAATTATATAGATATCTAGTAGCTAACATTTAAGCATTAAAAAGGCCCACAACTAGTAACGATTTTTTTTGAATTTGGTAATCGAGCGAATTTTTATCACTTTTTATATATATTTCAATAGTAAGAAATGACTTGCGTGCTTTTAGATGTTTAGAGTGAATCGCTTTACTTTTTTTGATAATTTTTATATAAATCTATTTGAAAAAAAATTAAAGCTATTTGTTCTAGACATCTAAAAACATACAAGTTATTCCTTACTTTACTGAAACTTAAAAAAAAGTATATATGTTTTTATAATAAAATAATAATATTTTGAAAATATAATAAATATGCTTTTATATAAAAAAATATTTTAATAATATTTTTATAATATATTAATAATATAATAAAAATTTTAAAAATAAAATAAAAATTTAAATCTGTTTCAAAAATATTATAAAATTATTATAAAAACATTATTATTATATTT
>QKWP01000129.1:225876-245185 GCA_003550325.1 Gigaspora rosea | reverse complement strand
AAAAAAAAAGAACAAAAAAAAAAAAAAACTACAAGTTTTCGCAAGTATTCATATATATTCGCAAGTTTTGCATATTTTCATTCACTCTCGCAATTAGCTATTATCTTTGCTTCTTTGTTTTCTATCATCTTCGCTTTGGCTAATTCTTTTGTTTTGGCTATAACCTTTGTTTTGCTCTCTTTTTCTAAATACTTTCTAAAAATAGTAAAAAATAAAAAAATAAAAAGGATGTGGCAACATAGTATAGTTGGATTGTTGTCACCCCAAGTAGTTGTAACAAAGGTACAGAGTTCAAATCATACTGGAGACGATTTTAAAAAATTTACCTGTGTTATGGCAACCTGGACTCTGAGCTCGGATGTACAAATCTGTTTTCTGGGTTATACCAACTCGTATTTGGAGCTTTGGCGCTGTGTTATGCACAAAACTGGAGCGTATAGATTCTGCAGAGTGCAGGCACTGTGTTACGCACAGAACCGTAGAACAAAAGAAAACCATACTTGGCAAGACCCGAATAAAAAGATAGCTGACTTTTGATAGTACCCAAAACAGGAATTGGATAGAGACTGACTGGTTCAGACTGACCAGAAGCAGACTTATGGCAAAAAAGGTTTATGGCGGACCCTACCAACCAGACTGCAGAAGTTGCACTGGAGGAAAAGAACATGTGTTGTGAGATCATGTACCAGGAGATGAGAGTCCCTGGGTTCGCCAGAGCAGACCAATCCCTCTGGGTCCTCGGGTTGGAAGTAGAAAGCAACTAGGAAAAAAAGTGCAGGGAAAGAAACTGGAAGAGGAACGGGCGGTACTGGGGTCATGTGAACTTTACAAGGGCAGAAGTAGGTAATAATAGCAGTTGCAGATAACCTCTGACTGCAAGTTGTTTGCCTCGGTGAATATGTACGTTACTGAAATGTAAATAATATCTGTGTAGGACAGAAAAACACTTTACCAAGTTTTCCACTAAGGATAAACTAGACCTAAGGGTGTGGTTAGTATCCGGAACAGTGTTCCGGTGATACAAGATGGACCGATAGGAGGCAAAAGATCATAGGGTTTAAATAGGTTACGCCAGTATGTGGGTTACATGTATAGTAGCTAGGATAAAACCTTCGGGTAGCAACCAAAAGTTGCAGGTATGGCTAGTTGTACTCTCGTCAATGTACGAATGTCGGATTTCCCTCCATGTAGGGTGCTGGGGTCTAATATATTTTGAATAAAAGCCAATCCCCAAAGTGGGCACTTTAATACTAAAAAAAAAAAATAAATAAATAAAAAAAATAAAAAAAACACAAGTTTTTGCAAGTTTTCACAAGTATTTGCAAGTATTTGCAAGTATTTGCAAAGTTTTTGCAAGGTTTTACTTCATTTCTCAGAAGTGTTGGTACTTTAGCAAATTGCTGGAGAAAACTTGTATGTGCCAAAAAAGTTAAAACTAGTATTCTTGTAAAGTGCCAGAAAAGTCGCAAAGTGTTGAAGAAGTCCAGAATAAATAAAATAAAAAAAATTAAAAAAATAAGTTAAAAAAAACAAACTACANTGAAGAAGTCCAGAATAAATAAAATAAAAAAAATTAAAAAAATAAGTTAAAAAAAACAAACTACAGTAATAAAAAAAATAAACGAAGCCCCAAATCTTCATTTCTCTAAAGTAAGAGTTCATATTTTTGCAAATTCCAAAATTGTGAAAGCTAGGTTCTTGCAAAATGCCAAAAAAGTCGCAAAGTGCTAAAAAAATCTAGGTTGTTTTTCTTGAGGATATAAGAGTTCTGCTTTTGCAAAGTGCTGGAATAAAATAAATTAATAAAAAAAAATTTAAAAATAAAACAAAAAAACAAAAACAAAAAACATGAAATGAAAAAATAAATAGAGTGAAACCTTGCAAAAATTTGTGAAAACATGCGAAAACTTGTGAAAATTTGTGAAACTTTGCGTTCTTGAAAATTTAAAAATTGCTTGTGAAATTAGTTGTGTTTTTTTGCAAAGTGTTGGAAGTCTGAGTTGATATGCAAAGTCAAGTTGGTGTTTTTGCAAAGTGCTAAAAAGTTGTTGGTTTTCTTGCAAAGGACTAGTGTTCTTGTAAAATGTAAAAAAAAATAAAATAAATAAAAAAAATAAAACAAAAGCAAAAAAAAAGCGAAAACAAAAAAAAAACAAAATGAAAACAAAAAAAACAAAATGAAACGTAAAACTAAATAGAAGATCTAATTTATAAACAAAAGATCTAATCTGATCTTGTAATACAGATTTGTGGATTAATTTTGATATATTATACAAAATTTTGAAGTATTTCGGAAATATAGTCCAATGTGTTCTTGGTATAACCCAGGTTACATATCTACTGATCCAGCCAGTTCTCAAAAAAATATCTCAAAAAATATTTCAAATTCACTTTTAAAATATTTCAGAAATATTTCGATTGCTGAAATATTTTGAAATATATTGCGAAATATTTCGAAATATATTGTGTATGCAAAAACTTTTTAAAGATTTTGCAGGTTTGCAAGATCTTTTAAAAGATTGCACTACTATAAATTTGCTAATGTAAGAAGAGAAAGATAGCTCTTCTAATAAAAAGATATTATATAATATCTATTAGTGCCCTAATTGTATATATTAATACTTTACTAGATATAGTATCAATAATGCACATGTTCACTATATTTATCAGCAAATTTATAATAGCGTAATCTTACGTAAGATCTTACGAACTGTAATATAAGCAAAATATTACATAATATATTTCGAAATATTTCGAAATATCAAATTTTTGAAATATTACAAAAGTATTTTCGAAATATTTCAAAATATGTTACGAAATATTTTGAACCCTTTCAAAATATTTTAGGACTAGGAAACCAAGCTAGATCAGTAGATCTGTAACCTGGGTCGTGCATTAGACTGATTTTTCGAAATAGTTCGAAATAGTTTGATAATATTCTGTACTACAAGATCAGATTAGATCTTTTGTTTATAATTAAATCTTCTATTTTGTTTTTTTTACTTTTTTGTTTTTCATTTTTGTTTTGATCGTTTTTTTTGTTTTCGGTTGTTTTTTTCCATTGTTTTATTTATTTATTTTTTAATTTTTTTATTATTTCGGCACTTTACAAAATAAACACCCAATTTTTCGAAACCTTGCGCATACTAACTATGACTTCTGACACTTTCAAAAACACACTCCAGCAATTTCTAAACTTTCAAGAACACTTCTTTAGAGAAATAGGCGCAAGTTTTTGCAAGTTTTTGCAAGTTCTTGCAAGGTTTCGCTTTATTTATTTTTTCATTTTGTTTTTTTGTTTTTGTTTTTTTAGTTTATTTTTAAAATTTTTTTTATTAATTTATTTTATTTCAGCACTTTGCAAGAAAAACTAACAACTTTTCGAAACCTTGCACATGCCAACNTACAGAAGAAAAAGTACTAGCTCTTACTTATTAAGAAGTTTACAAGGTGACTATTATTCTCTTTGCAAGAAAAACTAACAACTTTTCGAAACCTTGCACATGCCAACTATGACTTTCGACACTTTCAAAAACACATACCAGCAATTTTTAAATTTTCATGAACGCTTTTTTAGAGAAATGGGCACAGGTTTTTGCAAGTTTTCACAAGTTTTTGCAAGTTTTCACAAGTTTTTGCAAGTTTTTGCAAGATTTCATTTCATTTATTTTTTAGTTTCGTGTTTTTTGTTTTTGTTTTTTTGGTTTTTTTTAATTTTTTTATTAATTAATTTATTTTATTTTGGCACTTTGCGAGAAAACAAAACTTTTTGAACCATTGCGCATACCAACTATGACTTCTAACACTTTCAAGAACACACTTCTAGCAATTTCCAAATTTTCAAGAACGCTTCTTTAGAAAAATGGGCACAAGTTTTTGCAAGTTTTTGCTAATTTTTGCAAGGTTTTGCAAGTTCTTGCAAGGTTTTGCTTCATTTTTTTTTGTTTCATGTTTTTTGTTTTTGTTTTTTTTGGTTTATTTTTAAATTTTTTATTAATTTATTTTATTTCAGCACTTTGCAAGAAAAACAACAACTTTTCAAAACCTTGCGCATTCCAACAACAACTTTCGACACTTTCAAGAACACACCCCCAGCAATTTCTAAATTTTCAAAAACGCTTTTTTAGAGAAATGTGCGCAAGTTTTTGCCAATTTTTGCAAGTTTTTGCAAGTTCTTGCAAGGTTTCGTTTCATTTTTTTTTGTTTTGTGTTTTTTGTTTTTGTTTTTTTGGTTTATTTTTAAATTATTTTTATTAATTTATTTTATTTCGGCACTTTGCAAGAAAAACAACAACTTTTTGAAACCTTGCGCATTCCAACGACAACTTCTAACACTTTCAAAAACAATAGAAAACAAAAAAGCAAAGATAATAGCTATTTGTGGGATAAGCGAAAATAAGTGTATAGGGCTAGTTTTTTGTATATAGTAATAAAATTAGATGTGACAAAGTGCGAAAGTAGTTTAAAATATTTGTAATAAAATAAAAATAATACATAATATATAATAAAGTATGTAATATTAATTAAAAATGTATATTTAATAAATGTAAAATATAATATATAATAATAAATAAAAAAATAAAAATTTTATATTAAATTGCAAAACCATGTGAAATATTGCGAAAACCTGTAAAAAAGCATATTATGTGAATATGTATATCGTTTTATTTATTTTTTAAAATTTTTGAAAATTTGCGAAAATTTGCAAAATATTGCGAAACAATATGAAAATATCAAAATATTACCTCCTGCACACATTAGTTTATTAATTTGCATGAGTACATAACCCCGGTAGTAGAGGATAATTTGCATTGTTTTAGTCTATTTCGCAATATTTCGCAATATATTTCGAAATATTTCGAAATAATAACCGTAATATTACTGTAATATAACATAATATATTACATAATATACTGCGTCGATCATAAGATTTTCGTAATATTACAGGCTGTAATATCTTACGTAAGATTACGTATATATAATTCACTGATGTTATAAAATTTAATTATTTTGATATTAACTTTATGAAGTATTGAAAGTGTAACTATTTGTACATTTAACACAATATAATATATAGTGAAAAAAGAAAAAAATATACTAAGTTGTAACAACTAAGTAGAGCAGATAAAACTATATACTACTTATTGTATTAATATATGTGCAATAAACAATAAATAATGCCTAAAATTTAATATTTAGAAATTCACTAGATCCAATTAAACAATTTAATTGTGCAACTGTTCGCAATATGAATATGGAATGCTCTGCTATTTATACCATATTTTACAACCAGCTCTGTTATGGCCAATATTCTGATATTGTTAACATTGTATTTGTTTTCTGGTCTTTTGTATCTCTGATTGTTGTTTAGTACCAAATATATACTATTTTTTTTGGTTCATTAGACACTTTAAACCATTTTTTTGGGGCGCCTCTCTTTGAATTTATTAATACAGTCGGACCTTCATAAATGCAATCTCCATAAATGCAATATCTCTCTAAATGCATGTTTTTTTCTATTCCATAAAATGTTATTAGTGCTAAATGCACGTTCTATGTTCTTTTGAATAACATTTTATATTACACTAACCTCTCTAAATATACACAGCTAATCAAATTTTAGTATTTAAGATAGGTTATACAGTTTTGGTAGAAGTTACACAAACTTGCTAATCAAATTTTTAAAGCTGCAATTTAATTGGCTTACTCTAAATGCAAACCTCCCTAAATGCATGTTGTAGGCTTGTTCCTATGAGTTGCATTTATGGAGAGTTGACTATAGATTTTTAACAGTAATAGAATTTTTGTTATTGCTGGAACTAGAACTTGTAGTTTCATCTTTATATTCCAGTTGTCTTATATAAATAACCTTTTCTTTGCTTTTTGGTACATACTAATTAATAAAACTATTCATAAAGTTTTCAAGTTCTTGTACTGCATAATTATTAGCATTTAGTCCAATCTAAATAGCCTTTTTGATAATCCATTAACTGTTATATAGGCTTTACAATAATTAAATTTGGTATGAATATCACTAAAAAATATCTAGTAGTCAAAAAACAAGACAGAAAAGTTTGTTTAATACTACTTGAAGTTTCTATACTACCCAATACAATAATAAAAGAATGTTTTTTTGTTTCTGATTCAAGTTCAATTTGTTTTTTATCTATATACTATTTCCTTGATATTAGCATAATATGAAATATAGTGTAGTTAAACATAGTTATAATTTTGAAAAAATGTTTACAAACTAAACCATACTAAACTCGATTGAGATATATATAAGTATAAATTATCTTTAAACAATACTATATTAATTTTTTGTATTGCATCTATATCAGGTAACTTTCCAAACTTCATGAATTGAATCAACTTTTGTTAATAGTATCAACTCTTTAATTAAAGTAGCAGATGCATCTATGCAATCTTCAACAATAATATTAAAAACATCATTTAAGTCAGATTGTTCAGATTGTTCAGTGAAGTTAGACTGTTCATTTAAGTCAAATTGCAATCCTAACTTCTAAAAATTATTAATATATTGTAATGTATACCATATGGCTTGGGAGATCTTCTGCTACTAAAAACTAGCATGAATAAGTATAGACCCCATAACAGAATAAATCCAACTTTTATATTAAACTAAAGTAGATGCATGATAATTTGCTCATTAATATATTTTTCAAGATTAATTAAAGATGAACTACTATTTACTAAGTTTTTAATAATAGCATTTTGGCTTTCAACTCGTTGAGTTGACTGCATGCTAGCAGTAAAAACTTTAGAAACATAACAAAGAGCCCAATACTTTTTTTCATTATAAAGAGCATGATTAAGATATAGTATAGTATCAAAGAATTTTAATAAAAAATTATTCTATAAAATATCAAATTGTTAATATGAAAGTGAATTGTGTACATTTGGTACTAGTATTTAGAAAATTCATCATAATATACATCTAATTTTTTTTCAAATTTCTTATTAAATTCTGCACTACATAGAATATCAATAGACATAAAATGTATTAGATAAAACATTGGCAACTGTGACATTAATAGCAAGATTATTGTCTGTTATTAATATTAAAGGCATAAATATTAGTATTTTCTATTAAAGTTTGAAAAACCTATTTATAGCTTTTAACCATTTCGTTATTTATAAGGGCTTGCCCTATTAAACGAAATCTATTGTTATTGTCAACTATTAAAAAAAGCCTATTACTATTTTAAATCAGTTGGTAGAATAAGTATTGTCATATTAACCAACATCTTGATATTGTATATATAAATCATATTGATTAAATAACATCCAAAATAGTGAGGTAAAAAAATTATTAGCAGAATCAATTTTCCAATTTATAATTCATCTATTATCTTTAGATTTGTATTCTAAAGTAAGGTAGCTGCTTCAGATTTGATATGATTTTGTCACTTGAAACTCTAAATAACATTTGAAAGGTCTTAAAGCAAAAAGAAAACATCTAGATAGTATTTTACTAGTATTTGATATTGTGTTCTCATATTGATATTTTTAATTTCAGTCCAAAATTTGATATTGTTTAACACTGGGGGTAAGTCTGAAGAAAAAGGACAAATTTTTTCTAAGTAAAAGTTTTTTTAACTTTAAGCTTAAATATTTTAACAACTATCTTAATAAATTTAATAAACTTTTTTTTTATTTTAATTCTATATAATTTCAAGATTAAAATAAAAAAATTTTTAGCAAATTTGATTAAATAGTTGTTAAAATATTTTAATTTAAAAATTAAAAAAATTTTACTAAAAATGATTTGTCCCTTTTTTACTAACTCACCCCATATTTTTAGAAAATGTTTGGTATTCAAAGCAAACTTATTAGTTTTATTCCTTATTTGGTAAATATTATGATTCAAACAGACAGAATTAATTTTAAATATGCTAGTTGTTTTAAAACAACTAGCATGAACTTGCTAGCAACCCCAATATATTTACTTTATATTTGTTGTTGATTTTCAGTTATACCAGTCTTATTTGTACTATTATGACCCTGATGCTCACAAGCATATTAGCAGCTTTGACAAATCCTATTACTATATTCTGGTTCACATATAACATTTACAAAATTTTGAGATTTTGCATAAAAGGATATAAAATGGTTACTGTAAGTTTATTCCAACTTTTAAATATATTCCCAACTGCTGGTTTATCCAGTGTTTATCCATTATGTTAGCTGAATTCTTATTACTATTATTAAAATTTAATAACAATATATTTGAAACAACTTTGAAACAAAAGTACTATAATTCAAAAAAGGCTTGACTTACTATAATTCAATACAATTAATTGCTGGTTCATCTATTATATTAGTCAAACTCTTATTACTATTATTAAAGTTTAGTTAGAAATAACTTTGAACCAAAAGTAATTCAAAAAAGACTTAACTTACTATGATTTAATACAATTGAGTTTATTCTGGCTGCCAACCATTTGCTTAATTGCTGGTTTATCTATTACATTAGTCAAATTAGGACTCCAAAATATACATAAATAGATCAGGTATTAGTTTGCTTATTTTTAGTATTTTTTATACAGATTTTCCTATTCGGGGCATCTATAAATAATGTTATGTACCTCTATATAGTGGCGCTTGACCCCTTTAGTATAAAAAAATTTTTTAAAATCAATATGTTTATATATAAAATTTTACAAAAACTTGAATATTCTGTGATACAGTAATCTGATTTAGAGGGCTTCTTTTTACTATGAGCCCACCTTACCCCTATTCTACCCACCCCCACCTGATATTCCAATCAGCCAATCAGATTTTACGATTATTAAAAAGTTAAATATAATATTTAATAGTAAATAACTTTTGATCTACTGAGTCAATTTCGATGATTTAACTACCAAAATGATTCTCTTAATAAGAGGATTCTATTAAAACCAAAATCATTAAAATCTAATTACTGGATCTTAAGATTAGAATAGATTTGTGTTATTATAGAGGTTTTATAATTTATTAAAAAATTATAAACTGTTTATAGTAACACAAATTTATTTTGATTTCTGAATTCTGTAATTGGATTTTTATAATTTTGGGCTTGCTAGAATTCTCTCATTTAGCTGATCATTTTGGTATTATATTTGAATCATCGAAATTGGCCCAATAGGTCAAAAGTTATTAACAATTAAAAATTAATTTTCAATTGTTAATAACTTTTGATCTACTGGGCCAATTTCGATAATTTAACTGACAAAATGATCAGCTCAATGAGAGTATTCTAGCAAGCCTGAAATCATTAAAACCTAATCACTGGATCCTAAAATCGAAATAGATTTGTGTTACTAATAATTTATTAAAGAATTATAAACTATTTATAGTAACACAAATTTATTCTGATCTCTGGATCCTGTAATTGGATTTGATAATTTTGGGCTTGCTAAAATTCTTTCATTAAGTTGATCATTTTGGTAATTGAATTATCGAAATTGGCCCAGTAGATCAAAAGTTATTAACAATTAAATATTAATTTTTAGTTGTTAATAACTTTTTATCTACTAGGCCAATTTTGATGATTTAACTACCAAAATGATCAGCTTAATGAGAGGATTATAGCAAGCCTAAAATCATAAAAATCCAATCACATGATCTAGAGATCGAAATAGATATGTGTTACTATAAATAGTTTATAATTTTTAATAAATTATAAAATTTCTATAGTAACACAAATCTATTCTGATCTTAGAATCCAGTAATTAGTTTTTAAGAATTTTGGGCTTGTTAAAATTCTCTCATTGAGCTGATCATTTTGGTAGTTAAATCATCAAAATTAACCCAGTAGATCAAAAGTTATTTACAATTGAAAATTAATATTTAATTGTTAATAACTTTTGATCTATTAGATCAATTTTGATAATTTAACTACCAAAATGATCAGCTCAATGAAAGGGATTTAGCAAGCCCACAATCATAAAAATCCAATCACAGGATCCAGAATCAGAATAAATTTGTGTTACTATAAATGGTTTATAATTTTTTGATAAACTATAAAACTTTTATAGTAATATATATCTATTCTGTTCTTAGGATCCAGTGATTAAATTTTAATGATTTTGGCTTGCTAGAATCCTCTTATTAAGAGGATTATTTTGATGGTTAAATCATTAAATTTTGATCTAGTAAATTAAAAGTTAAATATTATTAATAAATCTATAATTTTGGTCAAAAATAATTTTGTAACTTTGGCCAGAATTATAAAATTTTGGCCAAAATTATATCTGATACTTCAGCTGACCACCCCACCCCCTAAAATTAGCTAATTTCTGGAAGCCCCCTTAGATCTTAGTAAGATAAATCTAATGATACCAAAATCATGTCATTTGGATTACTGGATCGCAAGATATTCACAAAAAAACTATTGGTTTATAGTAATTTTATAAGAAAAAATATGACCAATAGTATTTGGCCAATAACTTCTGATCCAGTGATCCAAATGAAATGAAATTGGTACTATTTAACTCCTCTTACCAAAACAAATTGAATAGTACCAAAATTATTAATTAAATTTGTACCACTGGATCCGTTTTTAGACAATTTTTTTAAAAAATTACATTATATTTTTTTGACTTTCCTACTTATTAGGAAAAATATTATTTTTTGTCCAACCTTCTTCTTGTATAATGTTATTTATAAATGCTCCTATAGTAATTTTTTTGCTTATTTTTGAAGTTTTTTCTGCAGATTTTTCTATTTTTGGGGAGTCCTTAAAGCGGGACAAATTATGTGCTATGTCATTTTTTATTAACTTTGGAGTTAGGGTCCACCTTGGGTTAGAGTTAGAAAGTTTTTTTATAAGTAAAATTACCTCCCGCCATTTTTTGTTAGTGTTCCAAGGTGGGTTTAGACCAGTGTTGGAAATTCAAAAAAAATTTTATGATTTTTGTGAACATAATTTTTTTTTATAATATTCACATCAAAAATAAATATGTTCGCATAATAGAATATAGACTTTATAATATAATGACTATTTGCAATTGACCAAAAGTTGATTATATCTAAAAATAAGCTATTCACAGATTTTTTGTATTCAAAATCGTCCAAAAAAGGTAGGTTATTTTTGAAATATATGATAAATATAATCTTTATATGAATAAGAAATTATAAAAATTAATATTTATATTCATACTTTGTGAATATAAAATATAAAATATTTGATTTTTTATGTTCATACTATGTAATATAAAATATAAAAACATTGATTTTTTAAAAAAAATTATGTTCACTATAAACACTGTGAACATATGATTTCCAACACTGGTTTAAACTACAGTTTCTTCTATTTTTCGCATATTTCTCTTTTTTTCGCTTGTTTTGCTTCGTTGGACTGATCTGGGATTATCAATTTTTAACAATTTTATTGGTTAATTATGATGTAATCTGCCCCGCTTTAAGGACCTCTATTTTTGGTAATTTTATAATTAACCTAACAGTTATAGGACATGTCCCCAATAGCCTTAAAATAAGTTTATAATAAAAATTAGAATAAATGCATATCTCGCACTCTGCGATGTGCTTATATATTACACCCTAATTTGATTGGCTAAATTTGTAGATTTTTATTTTTAAAAAAAAATAAACAAATTATTGTGAAAACTTTTAGATTAGGATTAGATTAGAAGGTTTACTAGAAAATTTTTAAATTTTTTTGTTATATATGCAAAATTTTGTGCTAAACAAGTTTATTTAGTTGAATTAGAAAGGTTATCTTATCAAAATTTAGAAATATTCGCAATTTTTTATTTTTTTAACTCATTTTTTAACTATTTCTTTAAATTTTATTAAAACAACCTTTCTAATTTGACTAAGTAAACCTGTTCAGCACTGAATTTTGCATATAGGCACAAAAAATTTTAAACTTTTTTAAAATTTCTTAGACTAATTCTTAGTCTAAAGAATTTTACAAAAATTATTTATTTTTTTAAAATAATGATCTGCAAATTTAGCCAATCAAATTAGAGTGCGATATACAAGTATATCACACCCATGCGAAGCATATTATACTTCTTAAAATTATAATAAAACATATAAATTTACTATAAACTTTAGACTAAAGATCCTTCTCAGCTTAACTAATTAACCTAAAATTAAATTTTACAAACATATAGAACAAAAAAAGAAGAAAAATTTGAGCTTAAAAACCATATTGAAATTTTGTTAATTTTGCACTTTTTCAAAATGTAACTTTGCCAAAAACAAAAATTTACTAATTTTAAATTAGCAATTATGTATAAAATCGTGCTTTGAACAACTTTACTTAGACAACCAAAGAAGGTTACCTTGTAAGAAAAATGTGTTTGTATGTGCTAAAGTTAAAAATTTTTGGTTTACAATATAAAACCTCTTTTTTTTTATCAAGATAACCTGCTTTGGGCCTCTAAAGAAACTTGTTTAGGAAAAAAAAAACTCTTTCCTGAACATTAATTTTTACAAAAACAAAAACAACAAAATCTACAGTGAAGGTGTAAAATAAAGATAAAAGTTCCCAAAATAAGTAAAAAGAAGTGCAATACTAGAATCTATAAACCAATCCAGTCAAATAAACAATAATTAAAACAAAAAAGAAAAGAAAATAAGCGAGCAGTTTCAATATCAAGATACACCAAATCCAATGATAAAAAACTCTCTCTTAGAGGACACAAAATGTTCTCAAGGAAACAGGACAGCGAAGACGAGAGTAACGGAGGCAGTCAAGTAACAAATATACACAAAAGAAGAAAAAATATTGCAAGTCAACCCAACCAGAATCTAACGAAGCAACTGAAAGTATTAACGACAACATTATATTTGACGTGCCAACAGACAACCAAAACAGCAGAAACAGCTTACCCCCATTAGAAAGTAAGATGATGTCATCACTACTAACAGAAGTAAACAAACAACTGAGTTTGGAGGTCCCGAGTCAAACAATGAAGACAACTCTGACGAAGCCGGAAAAGCTAAGGAAATCAAGATAAACAACAACCAGCACATGACAGGAGAAATGGAAATCAAAGAACAAAATGATATGCAGTCAGGAACAGATGAGACTGAAGTAGAAGAACGGAGTAATGAACAAATATCCTACAGTAGTATAGTTAAGAAATCCCTGCCTCAAAGACGGGAAAGGCAATTTAAAAAAACAAACATGCAATGGTCAGATCACGTGATGGAAAAATTGGTACGAAGCTTGAAAGACCTATTTGAAGAAAAAAAGTGGCATTATGACGGATTCTAGAGGCACTTAAGAATGAAGAGCTTTTATGCAAATTCATCATACACAAATTATGCACAATTCCTACAAGGCATAAGATGCTTAAAGCAATACAGCTTAAATTTAAGTACCAAGACTGAAACTTCTTTTGCACCTTTACTAGAAATATAAAGATAATGCCGGCTCACCAAATAAAATTTGAAGCAATGATTGACAAAATGATTCAAAATTACAAAGGCAAACATAGTATCATAGTCACAAATAAAGAAATTAGAGATCAAATCAATAATAAAGTTAGACAGAAATTGCCAATACAATATATAACCAATAGTAGTTTCAAGAAGAATCCCCAAAAGATAACGAAAGTATTAAATTACTGCCTAGAATTCATGAAATTACCCGAAGATCTACAAGGTGATATAGTGTGGAAAACTGTAAATAAAGCAATCCAAAATACGCTGTTGCCACTCCCTGAAAAACCCGAAGATATTCCAGAAGATGCTAAAGAGTTGCTTCTCTTTGAAAACTCAATAAAAAATAAAGGCAATTTAAGGGCAATACTAGCAGCCCTAAGGAAAGTTATAGCTTTGCACAGTTATTGGATGAATACCTTACGGAGTTAGAACCTCTACCAGACAACCCTTGAGAATTGCGCGATGAAGTAAAAGGTCTATTTCCAATCATCGAAAAGAAAGATCTGAGAAAAGTATACAAATACAAACAGCAATTAGTAGAGTATTACAAATGGAAAGAAGACTTGCCAGAATTCTACTTTAGACTATCTAAAAAGAAAATACCATTACCACTAACGCTACAAGAGCTAAATCACAAATACAGAGCAATGTTCTCTATAGACTTAACAAGGTTTAACAAATCAATAAAAGAAATCAGTGACATGTTAAGAAAAACGTATTTCTTCAAGTTCATTCCCAACGACTTTTTTATACAAAAGCCCAGACTACCAAGAGATGTAAAAATAATAAGCACACAATAAAAATATAATTTTCCAATAGAAGGCAAGGAGAAAGCAATATGTTTTATAGAAGAGATCTCCGCAAAGTACAATTTTATAATCTCTCTGCTGAGTAACATAATGACTATCAATCCAACAGAGAAACCAGAATTACTGTGGAACCCAAGAGAAGTAAAGGAAGTAAACCTGACAATACCTATTACATCTAGTGGAAGTGGTGAGAAGTTTGCAGCACCTATACTTTTTTTATCAGATACCAGAAACATGGATCGAGATTAAAAGCCATCTGAAGAAGTTGAAAAAAATCAAAAGAAAATAATATTGGTATGCCAAAAAACCTCGAAGAAGTACAAAGTTATTTGGAAAGCAACAGTATTGACAAGAACATAATCAAGGGTAGAGTGTCAATATTTCCATTTTCATATAAAATAGATTGTAGATTAACTTTGTATAACTATATCATATGATTTACATATAAACATATGATTCGACCAATAAGGATTATCAAATTTTTGTGTAACCCCAAAAAAACATATAGTGACCTCAGAAAATTTAATTCTATATGAAGTTTATTTTTTTTAAAAAGATGCATTTCTTACAACTTTACTATTATAAACAAGCTATTTTAAACTATATATTATATAAACGGTTTTACTAAATCACACTACTGGTGCTCAACACCACAATGATCTACACCAATCAAATTTTTTAAATGCAGTGTAACGTAAAGATCAGGTGTAACATAAATTTTTGTTGTTTTGCTATTTTTTTTTAAAAAATACCTTCTAACTCAAAATTTTATCTATGAAACCACCTTTTTTTTTTAAAAAAAAAACTCCCTTGTGAAATTTTACTATATACTATGCCTCACTCTAACCCTAACTATTAACTCTTACTCAACATTTATCGTCTTTAACTTTTGTTTATTTTTTTGATACTGATCTTCACATTACACCGCATACTGGTGTTGAACACCAGTGGTGTGATTTAGTCCTACTTTATATAAATATAGTAAAAATTGACTCAGATAATAAAAAGTTTTATTAGAAGCATATTTTTATTTACTATATAAAAATTCAATCTACCATGTAGATTATATGAAAAATGATCTACGTACACTCTATCCTCAATATTCCCATCACAGAACATAAAAAAGTAAAGAATATGATTTAGAAACTGTGTAAAATTTTCTCTTTCTCAAAACTTCCACAATTTATATTCAAACTACTACCCCTTCCCGATGCAACATGGGACATTATTCTTTAAAGATATAAATTAATAAATGAAAACAATAATTATAATAATCTAGATAGAATACACATAGCAACACACAATACACAAGGTATAAACGAAGTATTAAAATATAGAAATTGGGTTGAATCATGTTGGGACAATAAATTATACATAATTGAAATGACTGGGACGAAACTTGCAAAATCAAGCAACTATAAACTATTTTTAGCAAATCCATACTATGAGGCGTATATGACAAACAGTAAGATGAACAAGTAGGAAGCAAGTATGGAAACAGGCCTATTGGCCATAAAATCACTACAGCCTTATACACTACATAAAAACAATGCATGATACAGCATTGGTCGTGAACTTTTTCTTTCCAAAAAACCAAAAAATAAGAATTATATCGATATATCTCCCTAGTTCAAACAAAGAACTAAATAAGCAAACTTAACAGAAAGTATCAGAGTGGGTTCAACAAGCAACAATAAAAAAACTATGAAATAATAGTGATGGGGACTTTAATTTTAACAGAAACAAAAATAGCAAACATATAATACTACTGATTAAAAAGATAGAACAAATGGGGATAGTTAGCCTATTACAATATCACAATATAATGGAGGAAACATAGTCAAAAAAAGAAAAGAAGAGCCAAATAGACGACATCTATATATCACATAACCTGACACCTCTTGTGATGAGACCCGAAATAGAAAGTGCAGCAAAAATTATGGACAGCGACCACAAGATTCTACACATGGAATGGCAACCTAATCCCATAAAACAATACCGTACAAAGAAGAGAAAAAGAGTGATTTACTTATATAAAGAAATGACTGATAAGAAATGGGAGGACTTTTCAAAAGCAATAGAAGAAAGCACAAAAGACAAAGAGTTATTAAAGATTGAGGAAATTGACACTAAGGAAAAACTAAGTAAACAGTGGAACAGGATAGAACAAACAATTAAAAAAGCAGCAGATGAGAATATCCCAAAAACAAAAGTGGCACCCAAAACGTTTTATACATTTTCACAAAGTTACATTCCGCACTAAAAAGAATAAGCAGGACCTCGAAAAATACATATATAACTCAAATCCAGACTCAAAATTTTAATATAACTTTATACACTTAATTTTATTAAAAGCTTTATACAAAATTATCATATAAGTTCAAATTTACTATAAATTATTTAATTTCAGATCTAAGTACCAGTATGACATGTTAACCACCAAAGCCAAAAACATAATTACACAAAAAAAAGTGACGAAGAGAAAATCAGAAACCTATCTAGAAAAAGAAGGGCAGTAGTTAACCGTGTTCAAATTCAACAACAAAATTTTTAGTTCCGAAAATAAGCTACCCATACGATCGATGAACGTTGCTACATAGTAAAGTCTAAATTTACTAAGCAAATCGATTAAATTCGCATAAGTAACATTGTTCAGCAGATCAAAATACGCGTACCCTGAAAATTTCATACAAATCGGAGAACTTTTTATTATTTGACTTTTAATTTTNAAGAATATTTTGAACGATGTGAAGAACTATATAATCAAAACCCAAGTATCGGTTTACCCAATATTATCATCAGCAAATTTTATATATAGATATATATCGATTACTAACCGGTAAGATATATATCGATACTCATCACCCCTGTCGATTACTATCGATAGTGATAGTAATCGATATATATCCAGTTAATCGATATATATTGAATATAGAATAGTAATTGATATATATCCGGTTAATCGATATATATCGAATATAATATCAATTAATAATTGTCGCGGATTATCGTGAAATCGGATTATCGTGAAATCCACGTGATCCGTAATCGACCCGTAACCGTGCACCGATCCAAATTCGACCCGTAATCAACCCGTTGATTAAATCAGATCGTGTAACTTGATCATCAAAAAAAAAACAATTTGAATCGTTTTTTTTTTTCAAAAGCAACAAGAAAAACATCACAACATCACCCAAGAAAAACAACGTACATCCAAGAAAAAACAGCACCTACCACCCATCACCCACCCAAGAAAAGCAACGCCCACTACCCCCCAAGAAAGCAATGCCCACTGCCCACTCAGGAAAAAAAACTTTTGTTTTTTTTTTTTTTTTTAACATGGCGCCAATTCCCAAAATTCCCGAGACAGTAGAAAAGTATCATGTGATAGTTGAATATATTCGTTCAGGAACTTTCCCGGATAGCATTCTAAAGAGCCCTATCACCCCCACCGTACGTTCCAACTTCGTTCGCCACTGCAAGAATTTCGAAGTCAACGAAAATGGAGTTCTTTACGCTAAGCCCGTGGTAAAGAATGGTGTAGTTAAGTCTGAAAAACGTGTGTAGTCCCCAAATACGATGTAGAAATGCGTGCTTTAATTTTAGAACGCTTTCATGACCAAGCAAATCACCATGAATATCATAAAACTTTTTCTGCAATTTTAGAAAAACATATTGGAATCACACAAGAAGAGGTGAAACTATATGTAAACGAATGTCCCACCTGTGCTATGAATACCTCTATAAAAGAAAAAACTGACGTAATATCTGTAGTGTCTTTGGACCCTTGGCAGTACATTCAAATCGACTTAGTCGACTTTCGCGATTTTGCTAAAGAGAATGAGGATTTTTCGTGGCTGCTTACGTGTGTCTGTGTGTTTTCTAAATTTCTTGTCGCAGTCCTGATGAAAAATAAGGAAGCAGGAACAGTCGCGACACACCTTCTTAAGGATGTTTTTAAGATCCTTGGGCCCTCTACAACCCTTCAAAGTGATACCGGTAAGGAATTTGTTGCAAATGTAATCACACAAATTTGTAGGGCCATGAACATTAAAATTAGGCACGGTCGGCCTCGGCATCCACAGTCACAAGGACAAATCGAGCGGCTTAATCAGACTGTGGGCCGTGGTTTCACTAAGTTACTTTGGGATCAAAACAATTAACTACAAAGAAAAGACTGGATTAATATAATCGATGTATTCGTCACGTCGTATAATTCAACAGTCCACACGGCGCATAGCCGTACGCCACACGAAGTACTTTTCGGATGGAAAATGCATTGCGTCTACGATACTCCTAGCACAACTGGTTCGTTTATGTTCCTTGTTAAGATAGGGTTAGGAAGTTAAAAACGAGTAGGGTTAGAGTTATAACTAGTAGGGTTAGGGTTATAACTAGTAGGATTAGGGTTAGGGTTGGAATTGGCTATATTTTTGTGAAATAACGTGCAGGGGCATTATTTTAAATTTTGGCCGAAGGCCAAAATTCGAAATTATGCCCCTGCACGTTATTCCGATTAGATTTTAGATATTTTTTTCTTTATATTAGCTTTTAGATATTTTTTTCTTTATATTAGCTTTTAGAATTAGCATACTAAATGATTATTTCTCTTTTTTTTATAACAGATGAATTAGAAGAAGTCACTACCACCGAAACAACCACTACCGAACCTACTACTGCCCAGGCTGTTGCCGTGGAAAACCGTATTTCACAAATGCTGGAGCTCCAGGTATCTGTGAACAAATCACTTGAAAAATATTGTGCAAGGATATATCGGCAAGGAAGTGTACATAGAAAAAAATGGCAAATAACACGATTAAAGCCGGGGCTACAATTGCCATTGCGCCAGACCACGATATGAATCCGCAAACTAGAAAAAGGAAGTTACAACCGACCTTTTCCCAGCGAGGAGTGTTTAAATCACTCACATCCAACAATCGAACTGCTGTTGTTGAAATGAATGGCAAAGATATTCGTGTCCCCATCAAGCGAGTTAAGGTTGTACAAAATAAGTCGTAAATGGGTGGGTGGGCGAAGCTTTTTTTTTTTTTGATTTTTTTTTTTTTTAAAAAAAAAAA
>QKWP01000129.1:198859-215854 GCA_003550325.1 Gigaspora rosea | reverse complement strand
GTTCTGGTAGCACCGTCAAAGATCGTTGCTACCTCCTTACTCGGGACTTTCCAAATGGGTTTCCATTTCCCCGGTTCCTTGGATTTGTCTGTGTCACCGGACACAACTTCGCCCGAAAGCTTCCATTCGAGATGGTAACCAAGGACTACAGGTAATATACCCAACTGATCGACAGGAAATGGTTACCGTAACACAGGTCTATTTTTCCAAAGCGTCGCCAGTGGGATTTGAACCCTAGACCTGCCACTTGGGAGTGACAACTTACCAACTTCCCTAAGTAGCCACACCCATAGTACATGTAATTATATAATATTTGAGTAACTATTTTTATATATAAAAAGATTTGCTATTTATTTAATGTTAAAGTTAAATAATAATCAACTAAAATATAATATAATATATATAAAATTTTTAATTATAGATTAAATAATTGGCCGGAGCGTAGCGATGGTCCCTAAGTTTCTATGCGAAGTAATACAAAAATTACCTTCCTGATGTGCTTCAATTGTAAAAATCTTGACAAATTTTACTTTTTTGATTTACTTGCATATATATGATATAAATCTTATTAGAAATGGAATTTGGAAATTTTTTGTCTGTCCGCACACGTGTCTATATTTGTGCTTTTAATGTTACCAACATATGCATATTAACGCATTTGTGTAATATGATGAACATCATATGATGAGCTCCAGACATATAATGCTACGCATTAGCCTAGTTAATATATGTTGTATATGATGCTAAAAAAGTTGATAATAAAATTTTGATTTATTTTGATAAGAAATTTTAAAATTTTTTATATAGTGATTTTTTCATTTTTGTATTATAGAGTTAGAATGAGGTTTGGGAGTAGATTTGGTATTTAAAGCATATTTGTGGATTTTAGTAAAGTTTATAGTTTCAAATTGAGATTGCAAATTTTAGTAATAGCTGTGACAATATATTAACTGGTATATATAAAATTTAAGAAAAGGTTGAATTTAGATTTGTTTAGAAAAAAAAATTTATTAGTTTAATTTTTGTGAATGAGGATATAATTTTTTAATATTAGAAAATTTATTTTATAAATGTTAGATATCTATAATAAAATTAAAATTAATTATTATTATAAATCTAAAAAATTTTCAATAATATTTACTATTGCTTACAAGTAATATATATTATTTTAGCAATTAGATGATTAGAATAATCAATTAAGTAGATAAAGGCAGTTATACCAATTGGTAAAATAACATGTATTATTTATAAAAAAAAAATAGAAAAAGCAAAAATTGGTTTATTTTATAAATATGATTAATTTTAATTTTATATAAAATATTAATAAAATATATTAAAAAAACTCTTTATGTTAGAAAAATTGCAAATATAAAAAATAAAATAAAAATTTATCAGATATTTTTATTAAATAAATTAAAACTCAAATTTTGTTTAAATTTATATATAAAATTTAATTAAATTAATTATTTTAAATAGAATTAAAATTATATGGATTTAATTTGTATAATAAAGCAAGATAATACTAACAAAAAAATTACAGAAGGTAATTAATTAAGAATACAAATTATATTTTATTAGATTTTATATTATTAAAATATGGAATAATTAATAATATTACTATATAAACAAAATGTATTATAATTTAGTTAGAATTATGAATATTTTTTATATAGGTTAATAATAGATTCAGGCAATTTTAAACTATTTGCTAAAAAAAAATAAACCTATATTTACTTAAATAAATTTTGATATAGTAATCAAAATTGAATAAATTTTTTTTGTTAGATGTATTTATTGAGAGAAGGGCCAGAAATTAGATGATTTTCTAAGAGAAGGGTATGAAAAAGTAAAAATTTAATATGAAGATTTGATTAAAATAGGAGAATCAAAAATTTGACTAAAATTGAATCAGCAATTTTGGTAGTGATTTGAGAATTTATTTAAAAAAAAAGTTGATTTAAGTTAAAATATTGAATAACAAGATAATTGTTAAAAAATGATTTTTGCTTTTTGAATTTTGAGGGTTTTTGTTCAAATATATAATATAAGATCTCTGTACCAAATATGCAGGGTCATATTTTATTTCTATTATGTTAATTTAATTAAGTAATATTATATCAGTATTGATAAAAAAACAAATTACAAATAGGCAATTACAATAAATAATTATATTAAAAAGTAATACTTATCAAAATAATTTTATTATAAGAAATTTGAGTTAACTTTTTGAAGATTTATACTATTATAAGTGAAAGATACAATTTATATAAGCTTTATATTACAATAAATAAAATAAATAAATTTAGATAAGTTTTTTATTAAATAATGATTTTTGAGAATTATATAATATAGTTTTATATATTATTATATCATATAAAATGAGAAATCATAAATATAAACAAAAATATTTTTTAAATTTATTAAGTTAGTAAATTAGTTTAACTTAAAAATTTTAAAATAATAAAAATTTAAATATTTGAATAGTAATAAAAATAAAAAAAATAATAATAGTAAGAAAAGTATATATAAAAATTAAAAAGGCTATATATTGTACAAACCTCTTTCATGTATAGCAATTAGTCTTTTATATTCATCTAATGCTACAGTAGGAGTCATTAAATATTTAGGATCAAAGAACAAGATATAGAGTGTTTCCCATGAAGTAGCGCAACTCATTGCAACATATGCTTGCCCTTTAGCAAATATAGATTCATCTATACTAGTAGTAACATGTGGCAAGATTAAGCCTTGTACTTTGTGAGTGGTAAGAGCAAATGCATTTTGAAAAGGAAATTGCTATCGTGATTCTTTTTGAATCATGATTCTTGTTACTCCTTCATAAGTAGGAAAAGTAACTTCAATATTAGAATCATCAATAAGTTTGGTTACTAACCCAATAGTGCCATTACAAATACCATCGTCAAAAAGTTTGTTATTTAAAAACATTACTCTAGCTCCTTTTTGTAAATATAAATATTTAGATAAATTAGTCATAGATTTGAACTGAGAAACTGAATGATCAGATTGTAATAATTCAAAATTTAAAATGTCTTTAGATTCTAAAATTATAGGTTCACAGGAGGTATGATCAAATAGTAAATAATAGCAGAGCAAACGGTTTATAGTTTCAGCAGATTGCCGTGTAGAAACTATATGAATTGTATCAAAAAATTTTGTTAAAGAAATAAAGAGATTTATCTTAGATGCAATAATACTGTAGAATTGCCTATAGCAAATAATTTTCCAAGCTGTATTTTTTGTAAAACATTATAAAAATCAATGTTATGTCGTTGGCATTGGGGAGTAGTAAGAAAAAGTGGAAAAAAGCTTAGCCAAGCTAGAGAACGAAAGACCAGAAAAGGACGCACAGGTAGAAGTTGAGCCAAGTCACCTACTACTAATACTGGTAAGCCTTCAAAAAGGAGATCATTATTGTGAATTTTGGCAAATATTTCATTAATAAATGTAAATAGACCTGCATCTACTATAGATACTTTATCAATTAAAATAATTTCAACTTCCTTTAATTTTAATATAGCATCAGGATCAGAAAAAATTAGTATTTCATATCAGTTGGCATGAAATCGAATTTATAGTGCGCAGTGAATAGTTTTTCCACTATACACAGTGGCTCTCGATATAATGTAGTACCTTGGGAACATAGTGAGAAATTTTTTAAAATCCGCTTTATCGTGAGTTTTATTAGTAAATCCATTATATCAAGTAGTATTTATTATGATGTGGATTTGAACCTTGATCCATTATATCAAGATTTTACTTAGTCTCCGTTATATCAAGAGTCCGTTATATCAAGAGCCACTGTGTATTTTGTACAGCAACGCCAGTAGGTGCCATAAGAAGGTATTTTTTGTGTTTAAACATTAAATAAGCAATTAATAGAAGAAGCATAAATGTTTTGCCTGTTCTAGCAGAGCCAGTTAAAAAGAAATGAGGGTATTTGTCATTAGTTAACTTGCCCCAAATATTGCATAAAAGATTATAAGTTTCGTATTGTTTGGGATCAAAAGTTAAAAGTAAACGGGAATTAATATAAGGAGTATGTTTTTCCAAAAAAACAAATTGGTTAAACATTAAAGTAGATAGTTTCTGGTTCTAAAATTCAGATACAAGTGATTGTGTTAAGGAATTATAAGTATTAGATAAATTATTTTTTTGCAAAACATAACTATGGCGAACAAAATCCATTTCAAGAGCAAATCTTACAGGAAAAATAGATTGAAATCTGTCTTTGTGCAAGGTAAATCCATCCAATAATTCATGTTCAGATCTAGCTGGAAATTTCATAATAAGATGCTAAAAAAAAAAGGTTACTATTTTCAATTTTGTAGCTTGCAAATCGTAAAAGAACAGGTGTTTTTCTCTGAGCAACTATTCTATTTTTTTGATCACGAGTATAAAATAATTTTGAATTTGATTCAAGTAACTTAGATCTAAATGTAAAATTACGAAAATAATCTGAATATGTCATTTCTTGAAACTGTTCAAGGTCTAAATGATCAAAGTATTTTATCAATAGCATCATTTCAATATGGAGTGTCGGTATTAATATCAACATTATCACCATTATCATTAATACTATTTAGGAGATAAATTGGTTTAACAGACCTTAAACGTAAATCAGAAGGGGCAGAAGAAAGGTAATGTACAGCAACTGAACATCTTGTTAAAAAATATTGTAGCAAAAGTATCATTAATTCCATTGCACCTAATCTTCTTGCCATAATATGTCTTCTATAATTATTTGTTTCATCAATATCAAATAATTCAGAGGGTTCTGCTTTAGTAATATACTGTATTTGGTTATATATTTTGCAAGTAGAGGTAATATACTGAAAATTAATATGATTACGCCAAATTAATAATGTTTCAGGATGGTATGGAACTACTATTCTATCTTCATTTTTCAAGCAATGATAAATATAACGTAAAGAATGTTGTAAATAGTAAGTTCTATCAGACAAAGGTTGTGGAAAACCTTTAGAACATGGAGTTTCATTATAAGTTGGTCCACCACATCTATGATCACAACAATGTATTTGAAACTATAATATTAAAGCATGTAAATTCAGGTTCAGAAACAGGATCAGGAAGATCAGCATGAATTGTATTTAATGAGATTAATTCTGGAATTTTTTTCTGTATATGCAAATCTATGAGTATGTATAGTTCCACAGTTTTGAAATTCATCATGCTTGAAAAAATGTTCCCATTTGCCTCATCTAGAAAGAGTTGGATTTTTTCAGAGTTTATTATGGATATTAGTTAGATAATTGCGGTAAAATAGATAAGTGTATAGAGGACGATTGGTAGGCAGAGTATCTCTATTATCAGTTTGATTTAATATATGACGCAAATGAGGCCATTTATCTTCAGCTATAGTCATTGTATAGAATATTTGGGGAAGACTATAGGAATTTAACATAGTATTATCCTGATATTGCTTTTGCTAAAAAAAAGGAGCAGCAGTACAGAGACTTGAAGGAATTGTAGTAGCTACAGTTTCATCAATTATATTATGAGAACTATAAGAGCTTTTAGCAATTAAATCAGCTCTTGTTAGATGATGCTCATGATTAACATTCCTAGTTGCTAGTATGCGGTGACGGTTTTGAAAATTCCTTATTTTTTTCAAAGTTAAATATGACCAATGAGGCCAATACCAATGTAGACGAAAGCAAGAATCAGGGCATAGCAAGTGCAATTTTATATATTTTCTATAGCTATCAACTGAGGGCTAAAAATCTAGAAGTTGCTTTATATTCTCATAATGCCCTTGACCATTAAAAAATAGATCAGGAAACATTAAAGCTTCTAAATTAGGATCACTAAATGTAAGAGGTCTATTGAAGTTTACAATTAGGCCAGCTATCAATCGACTATAATGTGCATCTTCATTGTGTATTTCTTGTGGAAAAGAACTATTTGGAATAACCAAATCAGGAGGACAAGGTAAGTTATTAGAAATACTACTATGATAAATATTAGCAGACTGAATAGTAGTTTGAAAAGATTAGCGAGCTAATAGTAAAGGAACAGGAACAGGTATTGTAGGAGAAGGACAGCAGATAGTTATATTTGATGCATATTCACGAATAAGAGGATTGGAAAGTTTGAGCCAGTTTGATGCAGGAATTAAAGAATCATGAAACCAACTTGAAGGTTCATTAACATTTAAATAAGATCCAGCTAACCCAGAATATAGCTAAAGAGTTCTATAATTATGTGATAAATTGATATTTCCTTGAAGATGCTAATAGTTAGTATAGCTATTTGAACTAGCTGAACGATCTAGTGAGCATTGCATAAAAACAGGAGAAAGATATTTTCTATACACCATAGGGACATCATATATTTGAGAAGGAGTTTGAGGTAATATTGAAGAATAGCGACGTGATCTTTTACTTTTATACTCTTTGCAAACAGCTACTTGAATAATATTCCTATTATTTAAACGAGTGTGAACAGGAATAGAAAAACTTGAGACATAATATGAAGCATCTTCTTCATATGGCATCCATTGTGCAGAAGAATTTAGCATAAGAATAAAACAGTAAGCATAAGAAATATATGGATAATCAGACAGAATTTTAGTATCAAATTGGTGTACAAGACGACAAAGGGCAGGGGTTAAATGACAATAGGAAGGATTAATAATTTCATTTATAAAATTAGATACATTAGAAGTTGATGGTGCATTTGACAAATTTTGATTTATTTCATTTCTAAAAGTGTATAGTTCAAAAATAATAGAAAACTCAACAGGATTTTCATTAGATTGTTGAAATATTTCAGCAAAAGAACTAAGATGAAAAGTTTGGATACTGTAATTAGGCATTTTTTTTTCAGAAGTTACAGAGAATAAGGTAAAAATTAATTAATGAGAAAGGTTAGGGATCTATATAAAAAATTTTTATAATTCAAGCAGTAAACTGATCAAAAGGCAAATCAAGAGTGCATATAAAATAACAATGCAAGCATTATTTTGGGTTGCATAATAATTTCATGACCCCCTATAGTTTTTTGTTATGATCAAATAATCGTAATCGCTATAGTGATTGTTACTGTAAACACAATCATTTGATCGTAAAAAAAAAAGTAATTATAGGGGTCAGTGTACAATATAATTATTTTTATTATAGAAAGAAACGAATTAATACATAAGTATCAAATAACCTAAATGATAGTCAGCAGAAATTTTTTGCGATAAGGTGAAAGTAATTGATTGATAACAATCTAAAGTTAATCTAACAGATTATCGATAATCCTCGCATGTGCATGCAGTTAAGCAATATAACTATTCATTAAATCATTATTTTCCTAATTAATCTAAAATTAATTTCAGATTATTGCTATTTATAGATATCATTGTTTTTTCGTAATATATAATGAACTACTAAATACGGACATAATAAAATAACAAAATAATATGAGCGATCGATTTTATTTCATTACAAAAGCCGAGTTGCAACTTTCTCTGATTATAATAAAAGATCTTTGCAAAGATAACAGTGAAGTTACACAATAGTCAACAATAGCTCAAAAATTATTATTATTTAATATGAAAATCATACGATCGGAATGCATGAAATCGATATTCGCTTTTTAGATTAGATTATTTACCATTGTTTGATACACTGGTTTTCTTATGTCGCACATAATATTCGCAATACAATCTATGTATCTTCAATCTATTGTTTTAATTATACAAAAGTAAGTTTAACAGAGTAAATTATAAAACCCAATCAGTAGCTTTATCTAATTATAACGAAAGATCTTTGCAAAGATAACAGTTAAATTCCACAACGCTTAACAATAGCTTGAAAATTATTATTATTTAACACAAAAATCGTATGATTGGAATGCTTGAAATCGATATTCATTTTTTAGAATACCTACTATCATTTGACATACTGATTTTCTTACATAGCACAATATTTGCAATTTAATTTATGCATTTTCAATATATTCTTTTAGAAGCAAACACGACAGAAACCATAAATAAATCAGGCGAGTTGGCATTCAATTAGAGTATGTTATAATCAGAATTGGCAACAAACTACATCTATCGAAAATTAAATCGTTAATGGATCATAACAGACCAATACTATAATCCATTGGTTCATTGATTTTATACTAGCTTTATCAAAGACATCGCTTTATAAAAAATTATTTATAATTAAACGATTAACTACAAATATAGTTATCATACGAATATCTTTTAACCGTTTAATCATATTTAATCGTTAGCATACCCTAAGATACTCGAGTTAATATACAAAATAAGTTCACTATTTATATTAGTGCTGCGAATAAGTAAAAATTAATTAAATTCACCTAATTCTATCTTATTCAAGTTGATTAAGTTATAATAAAATTATTGATCAGCGCATTTATATTAAGCTATTCTAAGTTTGTAGTATTTATCTTTATATTAAAATTCGTCTAAAGATCCGGTCTGTTCGTACAAATGTAGTAATTCATTGAATCCAAAGTCATTAATTACAGCTTTGAAGACAATATAGCGCGAAATATACGACATATTGATTCACGGAACGAATTCTTAGATATTCAGTTTAGCTTGGTATGAAATATAATTTTTTTACTCAGAATTCACCCAGGATTATTTTTTATTAATTTTTTGTAAAAAGCGTAAAACATATTTAATTAGAGTTTCACACTGCATATTTAATCAAACCTATATAAGGGTACTATGTAATTTTACTACAATAAGCGAAATTAAAAATGATATCATCATTTTTTTAATTACTTGTAAAGAAAAGCACAAATTTTCAAAAGTCTCTTCTGAATATTGTGCTTCTTTTTCTAATTACTTTCGAAAGAAATTTCTTTATAAGAACTACTTCTAAAAGGTTACACTCGATTTTTGCAAAAACCCTAGTAAATCCATTTGGTTGTACTTATTGTACAAAATTTTTTTTATAAATCATATATTCTTTTAGTTTAACACCTAAAATTTACACACTAGTATAAAATCTTCGAACTTAACTTTGTTTGGCACTTCATAAACAATTTGTGAAAATTTTTAAGCAATATCTCGTCTTTTTAGTGAGTTGAATCGTTTTGAAATTCTTAATAAATATATTAACTCATTGTTATATTCATACATATCAAAAGCGATAACGATCTTTCCTTCGTGTAATATAAAAAATCTGAATATATTAAATTATATAGTTACCTTATATAAATTTAATTATCTAATTCGTTTACTACTCTGATACCTGATGCAAAAATAAAAATCATTGATATTCATTCACTGCACCCGAATAATAGAAATATTGTCGTTACATAAACATTAATAAAACAGAATCTGTTATTATCTTTAATTCAGTACCACCGGACTCTACTAGTATCCAAAATAGTATTAGCGATATCACAAAGATCAATCGTTCGTAATTCAGCAAATCCATAGAACCAGTTTCACTTGCATTTGGCTATATGATCGTTTCGATATCGCTGATGTTATTTTAAATAGTAACTTTAAAAAATCCTGTGGCCCATATTTTTTTCCACATATAAATAGGTCTTGTAACATATGCTATGTCCATACAATTCGATTATCGCTTTGCTATTTATTACAAAACGCACTATACACAACACATCTACCTACAACTGCCAAATTTGCTAACCGCCCAATTCATAAATATGTCATCCTTATTCGTGGCGTTTTGCTTTACTAAGAATGTTACAAGGAATAATAAATGCATTTCTGAAACCGCTTTGTACCGAATTAATCATAACGTTGACAAATTCAGAGAGATCACATTTAAAGGGTTTATAGCCAGTTCTGAATCCTTGGTCATGCCTTTCGAAAAAAACTCTATTGTCTTGCTGATCGGACGCTACGTATACGAAAACGCCAAATACGTATATTTTGTTACTATTAATATTTCAAATTCACTTTGTATTGCGAAAGCTCTATATCATACCTTATTCTCTCCTTCTAGATTATTCTAGCTCAAACGGTTCTGATTTCTTCTTCTGAGGGGGATTATATTCTTACTCCTGAATACCTTCCGAGCTCGTTTCCTTTGCTGATTTACTCTGCTACCTTTGTAGCAGATTCTTATATTTCAGATAACCAGAGGACGAGAAAGCTTTATGATAGTGGGACAGTTATACAACAGAGTCACTAACAATAGAAACGTGGTGTCGAAAGTTATTGTATCATATAAAAATGAAAATAACAGGTATAATGCTATAAAAAATAATTTGAAAACGACAGTCTTATCTGTTATAGGGCATTTAAAGATCAGATCAACAAAATTTCCCCATATGCTTGCTTCTGACATTGAATAACCTATGTTTCTAACGATCCTTTGCCTTCAAGTGCCACAACCAACGCAAAAGGAATTTCAGAAGTTGAGTTCGACGAACACCTTGACGGTATCGAAGAAAAATATGCTACGTTGAATTCGCAAGTTTCTCAAAAAAGACAGAACACAAGGCAAAACGTTAATCTGCGTAATTCAAATAATAAATGTTCGAATAACAAAAACACCTCCCTCAATTTTGTTGACATTATTTCACAAGTCCAAAAAGGAACTTCTTCAGTCAAAACGGCCTATACAGGACAGTTCTCATCAATTACCAATTTTGCATCTACTTCACAAAATACGAGTCAACATATTCTTTCTCGCACTACTCGTGTTGAAGACGAAGAGGATGCTGCTGCTTTTATAAGCGACAACGATCCCGCAGAACTTGTTGAGGTTCTAATCCAAGATGCAATGCCTAAGATTAAAGGGAAACATGAAAAAAATCTTCGTTTTGTGAAAAAATAATTACTTTGTTATTTTTTCTTTTGGTTCAATAAAATCGAATAAATAAATTTAATAAATTACAAGTTACATGCGATTTAAGGGTAGAGTACGAACCCATGTACAAAATTTTTTGTGTAACATATTTGATGTATTATAGCATGTGATTATATAATATTCTATATAAATCAAAATATGACTATTGGCCAATCAAATTTCAAAAGCGTAGAAATAAAACAAAACGTTTACTATTCATGTAACCAAAAGTATAGAAGTAAACCAAAGTAACAGTAAATAGTGTAGTCAATAAGCAAAAAGTACTATTTTTCACCCTTCTAATAAATTGATGTCTTGGTTATAAGGAGAATTTAGTGACGGAACTTCCTGAATTATTAATAACGAATTATTTAATAATATATGGCACAGCTAATTAGTATAGGACATATAAAAACGAAAAGTTGCGTCAAAAATTTCTGAGATACTGGCACACTAAACCCTTATTAAATGCGTTGGTAGTTTATTTAATTCATCATCAATATTATTAACAATAATCTAAGTTATTGGCTACAGAACTAAAACTCAAAGATCCCATCACCAGTTACTGTATTATGATATCTTTGAACTACAGTGTTTTATCTTCGATTCTATCTTTATTATATTTGTATTGATATTATTTAATAACTCGGTATTATTAATTATATTGTATACATTACAATTACTCTAATCAAATTAATTAATTGCGAAATTGTAATTCGATTTATTTACCTAATTGCCAATTAAATCAATTCAATATTCATATGTACAAGTCACTACGATTGATAATAAGCGATAAGTTCTCTTTTATAAATCATAGCAGCTAAACCGGGTCTATGTTCGAATTGTTCTTCTAAATAATAGTAACACTACACTTTAATCTATATATTAATTAAACACTTCTATTCATCTATCCACTACTTGATTCAATCAACCATAATTTACAACTATATACCTAATGACCTTATATTATTTATATAAAAGTTAAACTGATGATAAACATTATAAATTAACATAAATAAGAAATTAAATTAGAAACGAATACTTATCTCACACATCCAAACTAATGGACAATTATTATAATTATTAAATTAATGCAGATAAAAATTTACCAGAGACCAAACAATTAATGCAAATAAATAACGAATGAACAACTTAAATATCTTAGTTCTTCTGATTATTTGCACAATGTATGAAGTCAAACCTCCCTAAGTGCACCCTTCAGGACCATAGGAAAAAAATTAAAAAGCGTGCACTTAGATAGAGCGTATATTTATAGAAAGCAATACCTATAAGCTAAGACCGGACTTCAGTCAGATCTCTTTAAGTGCACTCTCTATAAGCGCACACCTTATCTAAACGCATGCTCAAGTACCGGCCCTAATATATACTTGACCTTTATAAGATCCCTTTTTCTTATTATTCTCTATATGCACGTTATTAAAGCGTGGTCCTAAGGGCGTACACTTAGAGAGGCCTAACTGTATACCGTGCATTTAGAATTTATATAATCTTGGAAGTGCACCTAGAGGGTCTGGTATTCGCGTTCTTATGAAGCTAAAAACAAAAAGAATTGTGTCTTTATTAGTGAAACATTATGTTCTCAAAAAATACTTTAAAGTGTAAAAATAAGTAACCTGTACATCAGCCAATCAGGTGAAAGTCATTCTAAAATGAGAGTCCGTCCCGACTTGAACCTTGACAAAATGTTATGTAGAAAAAGAATTTGCAAAAATACTATTCTAAATTTAATAGGCTTGGTTTAATGTGAAGGTTCATATAATTGAAGAATTTTTGTGATAAATAAATTATTCGATCCTATGCTAGCCCTAATATATACTTGACCTTTATAAGATCCCTTTTTCTTATTATTCTCTGTATGCACATTATTAAAGCGTGGTTCTAAGAGCGTATACTTAGAGAGGTCTAACTGTATACCCAAGAGGGAGGTGCTAACTCTTATGATACTTTTATTATTCCTGCTGGGGATAGGTTGAAGACTATCAAAGGAATGTTAAGGTCTTTTTTATCCATTTCCAATTGGCTCTTTTCAGAAGTTGAAGCCTAACTCTTCTCATTCTTGTTGATAAATTTTGCCGAAATAGAAAAAAAAAGAAATTTTACCTCATCTTTATCCCTTTTTGCTGAAGTTATTGAAAGATTAAAAAAAATAGTTATTTCAGAGCATGCATTTAGAATTTACATAATCCTAGAAGTGCACTTAGGGGGTCCGGTATTCGCGTTCTTATGAAGCTAAAAACAAAAGGAATTGTATTTTTATTAGTAAAACATTATGTTTTTAAAAAATACTTTAAAAGGAGGTCGTTTAAAGCAGGGTGCAGTCATATGATTTTGACTTTTTAATTAAAGTTAGGGTAAGGGTTTGTCGGCGTTTAGTGTTAGTGGTGGTATTATAGTAAAATTGCCTTCCCGACATTTTTTGTTAATTTCCCAAGGTAGGTTTTGACACTCGTTTCTTGTATTTTTGCATTTTTTCACTTTTTTTCTTCTTTGTTTCTTCGTCGGGCTGATCCGGGTTGATCAAAACAAAGTTGATTGGTACCATATCACGTGACGCACCCTGCTTTAAACGACCCCTTTAAAAGTGTAAAAATAAGTAACCCGTATATCAGTCAATCAGGCGAAAGTCCTTTTTAAAATGAAAGTATCGTTCTGACTTGAACCTTGACAAAATGTTACATAGAAAACGAATTTGCAAGAATACTATTCTAAATTTAATGTATCTAATAGATCTTGGTTCAACATGAAAGTTCACATAATTGAATAATTTGTTGTGATAAATAAATTATTTGATCTTATATACAAAAATTTTTTTATTATAGTGAATTGGCTAAGCCACCATAGATCATTACCTAATGCCGCCATGCCTCCATTACTACAAAATCGAAAACTACGAACACCTCGTTCGCTAAAAAACAAGGTATTGATTATCAAAACATCAACATGGCAAAATATCCAAAAGCAAAAAAAAAGTAAAGCGAAAATCAAAGAGATAATACATACAATACATACGAAAAACAATTTATTTTTTTAAAATTTACTTAAATTCGCATAATTTTTACTATATTCCACTAGCATAGCAATAACGTAATACTAGCAAGAGCATGAGCAAGCACTTGAGCAAAGGCAAGAGCAAAGAGCATAGACTATATACAACAGTTTCAACTTTGTGATACAGTAAATATCCTTTTTAAAGTAGTTTTTCGCTAAATATGGATGACACACATTAGCTAATAAGCGCGGGAACCACCCTTATAGAAATTAAATATACCACAAAGCTAAGATCGCTATATAAGGGCGTTAATATAAAATTTATATATATATATTTTTTTCGATTTCAAAGTGCCTGTTTTGGGGCATATACTTTATTCTGTTTATGCATTTGGATTCTACATGGATAAGAGTACAACTAGCCATACGTACACTTTTGGTGTCTAATTTAAGTGGTCCACCCGAAGGTTCCACACTAGATGCCATACCTGCAACCCAACTACGAAAATTGCCTATTTAAATCCTCTGATCCTCAGTTTCTCACCTAGATTTTCAACAGATTCACCGGATGTCTGCATTATCTATGCGGTCAGTCCAGCTACCTGGGTCTCTTTTCGTAAGAGCAAATTTTATATTTTTTTATTTATTATTATTATATATTATATTTTATATTTATTAATTGCTGATCCGGATAAGATCTGCAGAATTTTTATATTTGAATCTGGGGGAATTTACACTGGATTTACTATGTTTTTATTATATGCTGAAATCTTACAACCACCTTATAGAATTTATATAGTCATCTGATCATTTTTTAGTGATATCTTAGCGTGTATTATGCCAATTTGAATTATCTAACTACCATTAGATGCGTCTCAGTGAGCTCTACAACTTTCAATTAATTGACTTGAGCTGTTAGCTTAATAAAAAAATCACTTACCATAGAGGTAGTTGTAAGATTTCAGCATATAATAAAAGTTTATATTGTACTTATCCCCAATATTTACTATTGTTCCAATATAGCAATTCTGCAGATCTTATCCGGATTATCAATTAAATATACATTTTTAATTATTATTATATATTTTATTATATATTATATATTATTTTTACATTATTACAAATATTTTAAACTACTTTCGCACTTCATCGCATTTAATTCTATTACTACAGTCGCCTCTCTATAATCCGAACCTCTATAAACCGAACACTATTAAACTCTCTCTAAACTGAACAAAATTTTCTAAACATATGTAAATTTTATTATAAAGTTCGGATAAGCCATATATAACTTTTTGAAAACTGAACTTTTCCAAATTTTTACATAGTAAAAAAAAGCAGACCCGGCAGTTCAGATTAGAAAGTATTGACTGTATATACAAAAAACTAGCCCTAAATACTTATTTTCGCTCACCCTATAGTTTGCTATAAAAAAATAAACTATTATATTCCTTATATTCGCTCATTTACTTATACTCGCTTATATTTGCTTATATTTGCTATAGTGCAGGAAACCTTAACTCGCCAATATAATAGATGACTTTAAAATTTATTAACTTTTTAAAAAATTAAAATTTTAAAAAACTAACTGATAACTTTGTTCTTTAAGACAAGTTCTATAAAATTACCAGTTAGATTTTAAGAATATAACCTCTATAAGAAGTTAATAGCTTTTAAAGTTAGATTATTTATATATTAAAAATAAAAATTGAAACATATATAATTTTTAAATTTGACCAATTAAAAACTTTGATTTTTATTATAAAAAAATTTTTGACCAATCAAATTTCAAATTTAAATAATAAATTTTTTAAAAAAATTTTTAATTAGATTTGTATTATCTAATCTAGCAATTTGATTGGCTAATTAAGGTTACACTGCATGTACAAAATTGAAACAATGTATAGTTAAGCTTTTCTGCACTATACTTCTTGCAAAGTGCCGGAAAAGTTAGAATTAGTGTTCTTGTAAAGTGCTGGAAAAGTCATGTCATTTTCTTGTAAAGTTCTGAAAGAAGTAAGGGGCGTGCCATTTATCACGTGATATTTGTTACTTAGTAGCTACTCCTATCTATGTATGGTGTAATCACTTTATCTAATTTTGATTGATTAATATAATATATAGACGTGATCACTACCTCTGACTATATATCCATAGAAAAAATCACGTGATAAATGGCATGCCCCTAAGAAATAAATAAAATAAAATAAAAAAAGATAAGTAAAAAAACAAACAAAAAACAAAAAACAACCCCGAAAAAAATCAAAAACGAAAAAAATAAACTATTATATTTGCTTATATTCACCTATATTCGCTTATATTTGATTATATTCGTTCATATTTATGACTTCTTGCAAAGTGCCAGAGACGTTAAAATTAGTGTTTTTATAAAGTGCTAGAAAAGTTAAGTTGTTTTCTTGCATAGTTCCGAAAGGGATAAATAAAATAAAATAAAATTAAAAAAATAAGTAAAAAAAAGAAAACGCAAAAAACAAAAATGTAAGCAAACTAAGTAAAAGAATAAATGAAGCTCCAAATCTTCATTTTCTTGAAGTAATAGTTCGTGATCTTGCAATTTAGAAATCGTCAAAAGTTTTCGCAAAGTACCAAAATAAAATAAATTAATAAAAATAAAACAAAAAAACAAAAACAAAAAACATGAAATGAAAAAATAAATTAACAAAAACTTGCAAAAACTTGCATTCTTGAAATTTAAAAATTGCTGAAGTGTGTTTTTACAAAGTGTCAAAAGGCTGAGTTGGCTTGCACAAAGTGCTGAAAAGTCATTGGATTTTTTGCAAAGTGCCAGTGGTAAAGTATAAAAATAAATAAAAAAATTTAAAAATTAAAAATAAAAAAAATTAAAAAATAAAAATAAAAAAAATTAAAAAATAAAAAAAATGAAATAAAACTAAAAAAAAATGAAATGAAACCAAAAAAAAACAAAAAGAAAATGAAGAAACAATGTAAAATTGATAAAAAATCTAAATTATAAACAAAAAAATAAACAAAGATCTAATCTGATCTTGTAGTACAATCATCAAAAATCATTGAAACATTTTGAAAATATTAGTCAAACGCATCCTTGATATGATCCAGGTTACAGATCATCCTAAAATATTTCGAAAGTATTCGAAATATTAAAAAAAAA
>QKWP01000129.1:185491-195605 GCA_003550325.1 Gigaspora rosea | reverse complement strand
TTTTTTTTTTTTTTTAGAGAATGTTGTATTTCAAAAAAAAGTAAAAGTGGATAAAAGTTTTATATAATATATAAAATATAGCTTATATGGGCAGCCATCAATAGAAATCAAGCAAATCAACATTTGAAAAAAAAATTAATTCCTTAACTTTCATAGCTCATATCTCAATGAATTTTAAAGCTATCTTAATGATTTAGTATTTAAAAGAAAGCTTAGATCGTAAGCTTTCTTTTGAATATTAAATCATTAAGATAGCTTTAAAATTCATTGAGATATGAGCTATGAAAGTTAAGGAATTGATTTTTTTTCAAATGTTGATTTGCTTGATTTCTATTGACGGCTGCCCATATATACTAAACCAAAAGTGCTAACCAAAAAAATTTTTATTATGATGCTCAAATATAACCTTATATAGATTATTTGGGGTTCTAACATATCTAAAAATAATAAAAGTTGGTTAAATACTATTTAGCAAGAAATGACAAAAAGCATAATACTATAAAAAAACAATAAGCAATTCAAAATAAGATTTAAAAAAATATTTGTACAATAAAGCTAGCCTGTATGTACTAAGTAATTGAGTAGTGCTTTTGTATCTCGTGAATAACTTTTAATAAAACATGATCAAATATATATTTATTTGATTTTTCCACATATATCATAACAAACTAGACAAGCAATATTGATATAACTAATTTTGTATATAATATTGTCATATGGGTCTTTGCCTTGAAAATGACCTTACAGGGCTATGTAGATTTTATGAATAAAAATTAAAATTTCTAGCTATCCAGTAATCCAATTCAAACAACCTTTTTTTTATTTTGTAGAGCTTAGTGAGATCTACAAAATAAAAAAAATTATTTGAATTGGATTATTGGATGGCTAGAAATTTTAATTTTTATTCATAAGATCTACATAGCCCTATAAGGTCATTTTCAAGGCAAAGACCCCATATGTATATATGATAGGCATGATATGTATGATCAAAATAATAGGTACAAAAAATATAAATGCACCTGTAGTGTATATCTATACCGTATATTTCTAAAAATAAGCTATTCCAAAAATAAGCTACTCCCTGATTTTTTTAAAAATCTCAAAAAACGTGTTAGTAGTTGCTACATATAAAACTTTTTTTTACTAAGTAAACTTCAAAAGTTCAATTAAGTAAAGTTGTTTAGCACATTAAAATACATTTATAATAAAAATTTTACGTCATTTGGACAACTTTTTATTAGTATATTTTTTAATTTTTCTAAAAATTTAACAATATAGAAAATAAGCTATCCCATGTTTTTTGTGTAATTTTTGGCCCAAAAAAGGTAGCCTATTTTTGGGAATATGCAATATTAACTCTTATTATTATTATTATTATTTCTAAATTTTTTTTGCTTGCTTTTTTTTTTAATAATTGTTAAATGGATACTAATTCTAAAATGACAATTATAAATTGACATAAATTCAGAAATAACATAAACAAGAATTGATAAACTATATTTTATCATTATTAGCTAACATCTAAGATTTAAATTGCACTTATTGCAATTTTATTTATATTATTAATTTGATTTTATTGAGTTTTATTTTATAATATTTATTTAATAGTATCAGGTTCACTTGATCAATAAACTCATTAATAATTACTTTACAGAAAACTTAATTTACAAAGAATTAATTTCAAACAAGTTTATTTTGCAGCTTATTAATTCACAAACAAGTTTGCATCATAGGAGTTATTTTATTAATAGCTAATTTCACAAACAAATTAATTCTAATCATTGTATTAGGTTTGTAAAGTTAATATTTTTAATATGGTACACCACTAGATGCAACTATATACCAAAAAATTTAATAGTGTATCAATAGTGCACTATTAAATTTATATATTTTCTAGCAACCCTAAACATAGTATAATAGTAGAAATATGATAGTTCAGGATGTAGTAAAATAGTTAGTAGCACAGTATTTTTTTTATATACTGTATATATATACAGTACTAATATTTTTTTTTTTAAAATAGAGCATGATAACGAGCATAGCACAATAGTAGAAGCATGATAGTTCAGGATATAGCAAAGTAGTTAGTATTGTAGTAATATATATATTTTTTTATTTATAGTACTAATGTTTCTTTTTTTTTAGAACAGAATGTTGTATAATAATGAATATATGATAGTATAAATATAAGCATAATAGTTCAGAGTATAAGTAATATTTATATATATATACTATATATATAGTACTACTGTTTTTTCTTTAAAATAGAACATTGCACAATAAATAAATATAGCACAATAGTAGCAGAAAATAGCAAGATATAGTAATATATACATTATTAATATTCCTTAATGAAATATAGTACGATAATGAACATAGCATAATAGTAAAAGCAGGACCTCAAACATCCAGTACAGATATTATATATTATGCATTTCAGCAAAAACCCCAAAATATGAGAAGCAAAAAAACAGTTTTTGCCAATTATTTTGGAATTCAGTAGTTCAATTTGAATAACCTTTTTTTAAAAATGAAGCTTTTAGTGAGGCGTATCTAAAAAAAATGTATATTCAATTCTGATCAATAGATCGAAAGTTATTTAAATAAATATAGTTTTGTTATTTTTAGCAAATTAGAGCCAAAATCCAGTTATGACCTATATGAGAGATGTCCAGGGTCCTATAAAAGCATTATAGTTCAGGATATAGCAAGATATAGTAATAATTTTTTTATATACATTACTAATATTCTTTTTCTTTAGAATAGAACATAATATGATAACAAATATAGTACAAAAGTAGAAATATAATAGTTTGAGATATTAGTAGCACAGCAGTGTTTTTTTATATACTATATAAGGTAAATGGGGTATTGTGGCCAGGGGGGTATTGTGGCCAAGTGGCATATCTTGTGATCCACTGATCAGAATTGGATCACACTATAAGTTTTTGCACATATTTGAATTGATTAATAGAATATTTAACAGTTAATAACTATTGATACACTAGACCGTTTTGACGATTTTACTACCAAAATGACTGTCTTAATGAGACGATCCAAACGAGCATAAAATCAATCACAGGATCCTAGGATTATCATAGATTTATCTTAAAATAAATAGATATATTGTGGCCAAAAGGGGGTATTGTGGCCAACCAATGTATCTTGTGATCTAATAATCAAAATCAGATGATTTTTGTACCATCCGAACTGTCTCATTGAGATAGTTTGAATGGTATAAAAATTCACCCAATTCCAACCATTACATCGTAAAATACTATCACTTAAGCAAATTACAAAAATTCTTTATTTTGAATTTAATAAAAAATATTCATAATCTAATAAAATCGCGTTTTTATACTAAGTTAATTGGCCTTTGGATATTAAAAATATTATCATAATTATTAAACTCCATATAGTCTTATATTTCATGAGATTTAAATAGTTTATTATTAATAAAACGAAAGCATTATGATGAAATCCGGTTATAGAAAACTATGGTCTTCCAAATCCATTTAAAAGTTTTGCTAGCAAGTGTACCTTTTAACTGATATAAGAACAAACGAATATAAACCGACAAGCAGTATAACAAATGTACCTATCACAGTCTCGTTACCATTAAAATTTCGATCACAACAACAAATTTGACATAATCACAAATAAAATAAATTAATCTCACGTATTATTTAAAAGTAATTTTCTAACTTTAACGATACGTTAATTAATAAGTCAGTAGTTCTTTTTTAAACTTTCGATACAATATAATATTCTTCTACCATTAATAAATAAAAATTATTATGGCTAATCGTCTAACATCAAGGTGTTATAATAAATCAGATTCATCAGCAAACTGGACCATATTTAAAAATAATTGATAACTATAGGTTACATAATTTTGCAAAGCGTAATAAAGTGCTAAATGCCTAATAATTATATTTAATTTTCAATAGATCCTTAAATATTTTTTATTTAGTAGAATTTATAAAATATCAGAGATTTCTAGTGATAACCAACATGAAGTTAATCGAGATGAAAAAATTCCTGTAGCACTTAATGAGTACAAAATCCCACTGGTTATAAATGTCCCAGTATAAATAGACTAGCAGAAAGTTATGAAATTCCTAGAACTACTCTTCGCCACGTAATTAACAATAATAGTTCTCCGAATTGTCAGGGCCCATTTACCATTCTAACAAAATATGAAGAAAACCAACTCATTGGATATTGTATTAATATGCAAAAGTTTGGGTTCGGTCTAACCTGGTCTGGCGTCAACTATTGTATAACGGAAATAATGCAAAGTAACAAAATACCATTTCTATTTTGTGATAACGGACCGGGTCGAGATTGGTGGACCCGTTTTATAAAAGATCATCCCGAACTTTCATTTCATATTCCCAAAAATTATCCAAAAGCTCGGGCACAAAGAGCAAATGCGGTTATCATTAAAGACTATTTCGATAAATTAAACCAAATAATTGATGAAAATTCACTTACTGCTATTCAAATATGGAACATGGATGAAACCGGGTTTGTTCTTGTGCCAAAGTTGGAAAAGGTTATTGCAAAAAAAGGCACACGTCAAGTTCATAAAGTCGAGCATGGGAATTCACACGAACATATTTCTGTTGCCCCTACAATTTCGGCCACCGAGTCGTACATTCCACCCTTAATTATTTATAAAGGTGTTCATGTAATTCCTAACTTGTTAGAAGGTGCACCTCCAGAAACTGTAATGGGTTTTACAAGTACTGGCTACATGTGCGAAGAACTTTTTCACATGTATTTTAATCATTTTAACAATTCCATCCCACCTATTTGCCCCGTTTTACTAATGCTTAATAGCCACAAAAGCCACATAAGCTACACAAGTATCGAATTTTGCTGCACAAATGGAATTCTTTTTTATGCATTGCCTCCCCATATGATGTATGTTCTACAGCCTTCTGAACTTCCTTTTGCTAAATTAAAACATAAATATACTAAAAAATCAGACAAATATAAAAACAATAATAATGGCAAGATGGTAATCAAACATACTTTCGTGAGCGTTTTTGGCACAGCTTTCCTTAAAACCTATACTATCTGCTATCTGTAATGGCTACAAAAGCACAGGAATATGGCCATTCAATTCTAATGCTATTAGTTCAGATCAGGGTCTTAGCTGGGTCGGTTCTGACCCAACCTGACCCGGGTCAGACTCAACCTGGGTCAGTTGTGTCAGATCAAACCTGGGTCAGAAAAAACTGGGTCGGGTCAGACCCGGATTAATATAGTAATTTAGTTGGTCACAACTTCTTGATTGGTTATTTGAATCATGTGTGTTGTATATAATTAACCAGAGTATTTAGTCGTATTAATATATGTAAATGCAAATAATTTTTATGCTTCCAATTAACCGGATGCAAATAAATAAATATTTAAATAGTCATGAATTAACTTAAATTAATAAAAATTCTTTATATTTACAATATTAACGTGATTAAATAATATATCTTATGAATAGCTTATTTTAAACGTTTAGGTTAATGAACTTACTGATTGAAATATTCATGAATAGATTATTTTAAATACTTGGATTATCAAACTTTGATTGATTTGAAGGGTGTGGCGCTTTAGAGAAGTGGTCAAGGTGTCACCCCCCAAGCGGCAGGTTGACAGTTCGAATCCCACTGGCGACGTTTTGAAGTTAAATCTGCGTTCGGTGATTGTGGCTTATGAGCGGTTGGGTGCTAAACCTGTAACCTTGGTTCCACCATCTTGAATGGGAGCCTGCGGGCGCAATGATGTATGTGTTACATCGCAAATCCAGGGAACCAGAAAAAACCTACAAGAACCCGTTTGGCAAGACCCGAGTTAGGAGGTAGTGAAAATCGGTCCTACGGTATGCACCAGAGAAGGCGGATATTACGATCGGAACGAACCTAATAAGGGCAGGTAGCCTCGGTTACCAAATCCGGGCAATGGTACATGTATGGGACATGAAATTTGTTCCGGTAGGCTTTTGTGCGAGGGTAAAGTAGCCCTTAGGTCGTCGAATTTAAAAGGGTTGTGGCCCACAATATCTGCATTAAATGTAGTGCGTCGGTAGTAATAGGAGGACCATAAACCAGAGGATTTAAATAGACAATTCCCGTAGTTGGGTTGTAGGTATGGCAGCTAGTGTAGAACCTTCGGGCGGACTACTTAAATTAGGCACCAAAAGTGCACGTGTGGCTAGTTGTATCCTCATTCATCTAACAAATATTACGTCACTATAACTCATAATAAAATCCCGGCCATAGCACACGGCCTCTAAACTTAAAAAAAAAAAAAACTTTGATTGATTTGGATCAACAATCTTTGTAATTTTTTGGGTCCCATGAGTCCGCGAATACAACATAAATAGCCATCCTATATTCAGTTTATGCAATTTATTTATCTATAAAAGGGAAATACAGTGAATAATTAATTGAGTTCTATGAAATATAATGGAGTCGAGACTACTATATTATAATCACAGGACTTACGGGACTCAAAAAAATAATGCAAATATGGTGAATTAAACAGCCAATATTTATAAATCTTATTTCAATACTTAGACTAATAAATATCCTTTTTTTCCTTCTTAACCACCATAAGGCGTACTTTATTTTATCATAATAAAATTACATCATATTACAATTATATGGGATTTTGGTATTTATTTACGTGTGATGGGGTATATTGTCTATTACTAGATACTTAAGTAGTTTCCTCCGATCAGAGTTGGCGTCGAAACCCTTTATGCCAAATCTGAAAGTTTTGGGTTTCGGATTACTGCTTCAGAAACCTTATCCGAAATTCGAAACCTTACCTGAAACCTCATCCGAAACCCGAAACTCACCTGAAAAACCAAAACTACCCAAACTTCCATATACATTGATTGCATTGATGTATTATATGTCTCTATTAATTATACATAAATGCACTGATGTATGCTATATATCTCTTCAATATGCATCAATAGCACTTATGTATGTTATATACCTCCAACACTATTTGGAATGGGGTGCATTCAACAATTATATTACATGTGTGCAGTTCTTTTTATTATTATGATTCACAAGTACAACATGAAAGGCATATTCCAAAGATTATATTTTGACAATCAAGGGCTGCTTTTGCAAGCATCAGTTTTTTTTTACTTATTACGTAAAAATTGGTTGCAATAATAAATAATAATAAGTAATAATATGTCCATATCTACTAATGATCGAATTGATAAGTTACCACAGAATTAAATAAATTGTTCGCATCAACAGGCATCAAAAACTTATCGATTCGTTCATTGGCAATTTTTTTCTATTGTCCTAGAATTTTGAAATCAGTTATAATGATGATATGATATTAAAAATAAAGTTGACTAGCTTTAAAAAGAGGCCGAACGAAATATGGTAGAGAAAAAAATAGCCAAAACATAATTGAAATTATCTGCATTTTGCGTCTTATTTTATTAAAAATGAGTAAACTTTAATAAACTTTAAAAGTTTCCATATTATATTTTTGAGTTTCGGATTATAGGTTTGGGTTTCGGATTATAGTTTCGGTGTTTCGGGTTTCGGAGTTTCAACTTCTTTGAAAAAATCTGAAACTAGTTTTGGATTAGAACCCTCCGAAACTAGTTTCGGGTAGGTTTCGTTTCGACGTCATCTCTGCCTCCAACCCTCTCCATTGTTGCCTCTCATCTATTTTAATGACTTAACTTCCTTACCAATTCTGTTTTTAACCACTTATGTGAGTATCGGGTCTGAAATTCGTTTCTCTCCCCATTTAACTCGTGAATACCAGTACCAGATTTCGTATATTAAGTTTATATTTCCTCTATCATTTTAGGAATCTCATTCTCATTCATTCCTTTCGTAAGGCAGTACGAGGCTTTCCATATTTTCTGACTGATTTGGCACTCGAGACCAAAGTGTGTATTATTCCAGGACAGGCTGGACATTTTCCATTTTCCGTTTGTGTTATGCGCAGAAGTCTATACCCGAGTAGGAGGGCTTTGTGTTAAAATCTCCAAAAAACATCTTTCCTCCGGTTACTTACCCAGTTCATACGGATCCAATCCCATTCTCTTTGTTGTGAATTCGTTTGTGCTGCCGTTGGCAGCAAAGTTTTTTGGTTTAGATATTTAGTACCTTTTTTGATACTATATTCTAGACCCTTGGTATTTGCTACATGTATATCCTCTAAACTCCATGGCCATCTGTTCATATTTAATACAACAGATCCCTCTATGCATTTTCAGGCAGCTAGATATGGCTTCCACCACTCTGGCCACGCTCTCATTTTAATTGGTGCATTGTTTAGTGCTGTTTTGACATCTATACTCCTTTTATCACGGAGATTTGCTTCTATCAGGTTCTTTCTATTTTAGCCCATATATTTTCACTTGAAAGGAGTTTTATCCAAATCATGATTAGTCGGGCTTCTATCATATCTTGTATGACTGGGGCATTTATTCTACCGTATTCAGGAGTCTGTTGAAATATAGAAAACCGTGGGAGCATTCTGAAATTGTTCTTTACCCATTTCATTACCAGATTATTAATTTCTGCAATCTTAATAAACATCCTTTATATTCGTGGATTATTATAATAAATATTTAGATCTTAGATTAATAAATGTTTATTATACCACTAAGTTCTATAAGTGAAATTAAATAGTAAATATCATAACTCGAATAACTTATTTCAGATGTAGATTATAAAATGTTTTGTGTTGTAAAATATATAAAATTATTCATATCTCGAATGGCTTATTTAAAAGCATAACCTCGATAAAATTAGTAAGCCTCTCTATATGACCCGTTGGCTCGGGTTCAACCTAGGTTGGGTTGGGTTGGGTCAGACCCGGGTCGGTTTTGACATGAGGCAGGTCAGACCCAGGTCGGGTTTGGCATGAGGCGGGTCAGACCCGGGTTGGGTTCGATATGAGGCGAGTCAGACCCAGGTCGGGTTTTGACCCAAGTGGGTCTGACCTGGGTCAGGCCCAAACCCGACCCAACTTAACCCATTAAGACCCTTAGCTTGGACCCTTTTTTGGCAATCGAGCAATTCGATATCATACCTTCATCTTTCTTATAACAAGCTGAGTCACCCCTATTACCTTCGAATAATATTCAATCAAATATATCACTTTCACAATCTTTTCGTATCCAAATTACACTCATCTTACTTGTTTGAATGCCATCTTATTAGAGAAAGAAAATGAAATTCTTTTAAATGAAAATGATTTGCTTAAAAGCGAAAATGAAATACTAAAGATTCAGTTTGTAGCGTTAAAGGAAGAACTAGAAACTTATAAGAATTCTGGGACGTGTTCTCTATGTTTTGCTATTAAGTAGAGCTGCAAACATTTAGAAGGTCCAAGATAGTACGTCACTCTTCACGTCATATAAAATTTATATATAATCATATTAAATAACACGTCACATACGTCACGTCAAACGTCATAGTAAAGTTCATTAATATTCTAATGTCTGCAGCTCTACTCTTAAGTACCCAGTTTTTCAAGTTTCGCGAGCTGAATCTTAAAACGCTTTTTTAGATTTAAATGAATCCGAGACACCTTCTTCCAAAAAAAGAAAAACTCTTCTGTTTGCTTGGCTTCTCACTTCTGAAGAAAGTTGGCAGCAGCTACAAACGGCGAATGAGGAAGCAGAAAAGAAGATTGCAGAATTCAACTGAAAAAAAGAAAAATGAGAGTGGAAAAAAGAAGAACGAGAGCAAAAAAAGCAGAAAAAGAAAGAAAGTAAGAAAAAGAAAACAGGACCCCGGACATCTCTAATATAGGTCATAAATGATCTGCATAAATTTGGAGGTTTTTGCTATCCCTAAAATCAAGTAAATTTGCTAAAAATTTAATTATTACATATAAATTTTGAATAATTTGCTAAAAAACTAAATTATCACATCTATTTTTATAAATCAAAATAATATATATATTTCTGAGTGCTGAATAAATTTTTTTAGAGCATAAAGTTAGAATCAATTAGTAAAATTTGGAGAATCATAGAATTTTTTAGTATTTTTATTAATAAAATTATATAAAATTATATGATTCTCCAAATTTTACTAATTGATTCTAACATTGT
>QKWP01000129.1:164200-177145 GCA_003550325.1 Gigaspora rosea | reverse complement strand
ATCAAATTTGATAAAAATTTTTTTATTTGAATTCTATGGATCCATAGAATTTAAATAAAAAAATTTTTATCAAATTTGATTAAGTGGTTGCAGAACTTTTGCAAAGATATCTTTGATCAAAGTTTTAGAGAATTTCAAAACTCGTATCACATAACATATATGTTTAAATTTTGACAAAACTTTGATCAAGAATATCTCTGCAACCACTTGATCAAATTTGATAAAAATTTTTTTATTAAAATTTTATGGATCCATAGAATAAGTAAAAAAATTTTCATCAAATTTGATTAAGTAGTTGCAGAAATATCCTTGATCAAAGTTTTGTTGACAAATTTAAATATATGTCATGTAATACGTGGCTTGAAATTCTCTAAAACTTTAATCAAAGATATCCTTGCAACCCCTTGATCAAATTTGATGAAAATTTTTTTATTTGAATTCTATGGATCCATAAAATTCAAATAAAAAAATTTTCATCGAATTTGGTCAAGAACTTGTAGAGATATCTTTGATGAAAGATTCTTCTATTTCCAAAAAGTATATTATAAAGAAGTTGCGCTGAATGAAAAAAAGCTATTATAGAATGAATATTTAACTAAATAACTTGAAATTTTAGAAAGCAAAATTTTAGTATATTATCTATTGATTATATTAATGCACAGTAACTTGTTTTATTTAAACTTGTAAAAATTTAGTCTATAATGGTGATTTTTTTGTTTTCATCAAAATTGTAATTTAAAAAATTCTAAATCTGGAAGCAAATTGAAAAATCATTATAACTTCATTAATATTAATTCGTTTTTGAACTAAAGCCTTTCAAATACCTATTCTATTAACTTACTAAGTTACATTTTGGAGATTTCATTTTGAGAAAGTACTTCCAGAAGCATTTGAAGTTTAGAGGAAAACTTGCAAAAACATATATGTCAAAATTTACAAAAATGTTAATATCTTCACAAGTTTTTAATATTTTTTCATTAAATTTGAGATTCTATTAATCCATGATATTTAGTTAGCATAGTAAAATTTCTTGTAAATCATCACCAAACAGTAGGTTATTTTGAAAAAACAAAAAAACATATTACAAAAAAGCTGCATTAAAATTATTTACAGGAACTTTCATCAAAGATATCTCTATAAGTTCTTGACCAAATTTGATGAAAATTTTTTTATTTTAATTTTACGAATTCATAGAATTCAAATAAAAAAATTTTATTAAATTTAATCAAGAACTCATAGAGATAATATTAAAAAAGTTTTTAAAAGTTAAAATATTTAAATGACAAAATCGAGGTGATCTACATATACCATGGTGCGAATAGCAAAAATCCATAGTGCGAATATCAATTCCCTATATATATACACATTACTAATATTTCTTTTTTCTTTAGAATAGAATATAGTACAATAACAAATATAACATAATAGTACAGAATATTAGTAGTATAGTATTATTTTTTTTTATATTGTTTATATATACAGTACTAATATTTAATTTTTTATAAAGTAATAATAAATAGTACAATAGTAGAAGCATAATAGTTCAAAACATAAAAGATATAGTAATATTTTATATATACAGTCAACTCTTTTTAATCTGAACTGCTGGGACTGCTTTTTTTTACTATGTAAAAATTTGAAAAAGTTTAGTTTTCAAAAAGTTATATATGGCTTATCTGACTTTATAATAAAATTTACAAATGTTCTAAGAGATTTTGTTCAGTTTAAAAAGAATTTAATAGTGTTTGGTTTAGAGAAGTTCGAATTAGAGAGAGGCGACTGTATATATATATATTACTAATATTATTTTTAGAATAGATGTAGTATAATAATGAATATATATATTTTTTTTTTTAAGGTGAGGCCTTGCTTATATCTTTATTGGGTAATTTATATAAGTAATTACATATNTTTTTTTTTTTAAGGTGAGGCCTTGCTTATATCTTTATTGGGTAATTTATATAAGTAATTACATATAATGTGAAAAACTTAAATTGTACAAGGACAAATACATTTAAATTACATGCAAGAATAGAAGCTCAGACTAATTTATCTGCGACCTAAACCTACTAGAGTAGTCAAGACTCACCTAGATTTGGATAGTTAAAATATTGTTTTTAGGTGTACTGTATTTGATCCACATTATGGACCAAATGCTAATTTTTCGCAAGGCTTGGCCTATCGGTGGGCAATTGCTAGAATTAGAGTGTAATTAGTTAGAAAGGCCGCAAAGGCAGCTGAATGTATAAGCTTTATGCTGGTGTGACTTTCTGTGAGATAAGTATTGTTGTTGTATTTGGGTGCGTTTGTATTTGGAAGAGATTTTGTTTATTCTTTTCCATTGGGCAAGGGAGGTGCAGTATGGCTTCCATATCTGTTTGTATATCTCTTCTGATAGTCTTAGGAGAATTTTGATAATAACTTGGAATGCTTGTTTGTAAGATAGATTAAAGGGCTGTATTTCTTCAATTAGGGGTCTTGGAATAAGACCTTTGAGCATGGAGTTTAGCGAGTACGGGTATAAAAAGGATGAGTTGGAGTTGAATGCTAGGTGAGTGAGGATCAATTGTACTAGTTTGTCTAGTTGGGTGGATGGGAGTTTTAAGCTCTTAGTAGTAACCTCTTGTATGACTGAGTGAATGATTTTATTAAGGAGAGAGAAGCTTTGGCAGTTGAGCCAGTGTAGAGGTGAATCGGAAAGATTGCAATGGAAGCAGTTGGGAGATATGAATTTTTCTGGATATATTGTATGGAGGTGTAAGTATGTTGGGAGGTTGTTGAGAAGGAGTTTGATTTTGAATGATTTATGATGGTTAAGTTTAGGGTTAGTAAAGTGGTTAGAGCTTTTTTGGTTGTTGTTAAAGTATAACCAGGTGGAATTTCAGTCTATGTAATGAGAGAAGTGTGTCTATTCTGTGCAACGTTTTTGTGATGACCACATTGCAATTATGTGTGCTTTACAGATGTTTCTAATGAAGTGCCTTGTTGGGCTTTCGATGGAATGTCCTTCCCACTGCAAGAAGAGGTATGGATTGTGTAAGTTCGCATAGTTAAAGAGTAGCTTGTATTGAAATGTATGGTTTCTAGCTAAGTGATCTGCTAGATTGTTATAGCTGTTATCTGTATGAGCTTGAACTTTGTGAAAGCTGAGCTGGATATTGAATGCCTATATAGCATTAAAAAGAGTGTGCCAGACTGGCCAAGAGTTAAACTTAAAGTATTTGGAGGAATGTCTGGAGGTGAATAGGAGCTTATTGTATTTGGAGATTACGGACTGAGAGTCTGTAAAGATATCGACTATGGAGTTGCGTGGTACAGTGGATATGGCTGAGAGGATAGCCAAAAGCTCAGCTTTATATGATGAGAGCCAGCTGTGCGCTTGTGCTACAAACTGGTGGGTGATTTGATCATTGTGGATTTGTGCCCAGCTGATGCCTATAGAGCATTGGTTGGTGCCGATTTCCACAACAGAACCATCTGTGTAGAAATTGAAGTGCTGAGCAGCAGAATTGTTATATGCAATTCTGAGAAGATTTTGTGAAGCCTCATTGTCATGAAAGAGGGTTGGCACTAGTGAATTAGTAATGTGTATTATAGGTAGTGGTGGAGTGGCGAGAGGGTGCTTGATTGCTACTGAATAGATAAGGTCAATGTAGTTAGTATTGAATTTGAGTTGTTTGTTAGTAGTTTTCCTGCCCAAAAATTGGGTGGAAAGAATTGCTGAAACTTCTAGCATGCAGCAACTTGTGATACGGTTTAAGTTAAGATGACAACCGGTACAAGGAGAGCATTGAACAAAAGAAAGAGGGTATTGGTTGAAGTAAAACAGGTCTATATCATGTTGCCAGTGTGTAATAGAAACTGTATTGGTCTGTTTGAAGGTTTTTCTTATTTGTCCAATTATGATATTATTGTCCTTGTATGTTAGTAACCATGGCTTACGGGATTTGGGTATTGAATTGGTTTGATAGGCAAATGGGTTGAACCCATTGGGTCTAAACTCTGATGAAATAGTACGTTGGAGTTTGTGAGATAGAATTGTGTCTTCTAGATGTGAGAACCAGAGTGGTTTTTTCCCTCTAGGGAGGTGTAGGAGTCGGGGTGAGATATGTTGCCATTCAAGCAGGATGTTGTTGTCTGCTGAGCTCAATTGTTTTAGGTAGAGGATGTGGTTGTGGCGCAGCTGTTGCTTGAAGGTTTTGCATTTTGGGTGTTTGGAAAGAATGCTTTCAAGTGGTGTACGACTATTGTTAAAAGTTTGGGGCCATAGGACACCAGGGTTAGCTAGGACAGTAATGCCCAAGTGGTTGAAGAGCTGGATAATTTTGAAGTTGGTTGTGTGTCTGTCGGGGCCGTCGATAATTGGCTGCGAATGTTGAAGAATATTGGTTGTGGACCATAAGTTGTTTTGCAATTGTTGGAGTCTAATACGAGTTGAAGTACCAAGTGTTGAAAGATTGTTTAAACGTTGCAGAAGTTGCTAATATGGTGTTGTAGCTGGATGTCCCATATACAGTTGCACTCCCATATAATCACACCCTCGGGACTCAGAAATCTGGTGACTATGTAGAGATGTGACAATATAAATTTTTTCTATAAAATCACTTTTATATAAAAAATAAATTATAGTGAATATATAGAATTATAAAATTCGTAAGATTTAATCAAACTTCAACATCAATTTTCTCGATAACCAATAATTATAAAAGGCTCAAATTTTTATCACATATAGTATCCATATTTATTTATAATATATTAAAATTTTAGCTGAATTGGATTAATAGTTCTTGAGAAATCGTTTGTATACGATAGTCAATTTTTTTAAAAAAATTGATTATCATATACTAGCAATATTTCAAGAACTAACCACCCAATTTAGCTGAAATTTTAATATATTATAGAGGAATATCGATATTATCTATGATATAAATTTTAGCCTTTTTGAATTAATGGTTATCGAGAAAATTGATGACAAAGTTTGATTAAGTCTTACGAATTTTTTAGAACATATAAAATTCGTAAGACTTAATCAAACTTTGGCATCAATTTTCTCGATAACCTATAATTAAAAAAGGCTCAAATTTTTACTATAGACAATAGCTATATTCCTTTATAATATACTAAAATTTCAGCTAAATTGGATTGTTAGTTCTTATGATATTGCTTGTATACTATAATTAATTTTTTAAAAAAAATAGACTATCGTTTACAATCGATTTCTCAAGAAATATCGATCCAATTAAGCTAAAATTTTAATATAGTATAAAGGAATATTAATTCTATCTATAGTAAAAATTTGAGACCATTTTAATTATTGGTTATCGAGAAAATCGATGTTGAAATTTGATTAAATCTTACGAATTTTTTGTTATACTGTTAGTAAATTCACTATTAAAAATGTGATATTATAGACAATTGTTATTATTTAAAAAGTTTTAAAATTTAAAATTGTGATTTTATAGAAAATTGTGCTTTTATAGAAATAAATTATTTATATTTGTTTGTAAAATTTGGTGATAGTGCTTATATAGTAATTGTAACGTTATAGAAAGAAATTTAATATAAATATAATCGGGACCAAACTTTTAAGTGATTAAATAGGAAATGTGACTATGAGGGAGGTGACTATATGGGAGTGTGACTGTATTCCGGATATTGTATAAGTTATGGTTTAGCAAAGTACTATTAGGAGTAGAGCATGAGAGGTGGGACTTGTGTTTTGCAATTGTCAAGTATTTGCTCAAGATCTTGTTGCATGTTGATTGGGAATTACGATGTTGTATAGACGATATTCGGTAGTTGGGATAATGACTGTATTAATGATGTATGCGATTTGTTTGTCAGTTATACTTTTTGTACTAGCAATACTAGCTAGGCTTGTAGCTTCTTCTTGAATTAGTTTGATTTGAGCAGTTTGCTTGTTGTTAAGTGTGAACCAGCACCTGAGGAATTTGAATGGCTGGTCCTTAGAAATTGAACTGATATGGGAGTCTAGAAATAATATGAAAGAAGAGGTGTGTTTTGTAATGAAGGTAGATTTAGATGAGTTGACTTGTATGTCTGCTATTTGGTAGAAGGAGGCTGCCATCTCAGTTATTTTTTCTAGCTTCTCTTTGTCATCCATGTAGGCTAGAACTGATACTGATGTGTGAAGGTGGTTAGTGGATTGGTGAAGAAGATTAGTATGCCACAATGTTGACAGTGTGTATCCTGAGAAATGCGTTAAAATGTGAGTAATTAGGGGGTCGTAATATATTCACCAAAAAAGTGGTGTAATTGTCACTCCTTGGTCAATGCCGTTTCTAACTGAGTATGAGTTGGTAAGGCTGAGGTTAGTGATTACTCGGTTTGTGCAGTCGGAAAGCAGGTTAGAGAGGATGTTAATTAGTGTTTTGGGCATCTGGATTCTGTATAGAGATTTATGGAAGAGGTCAAAATTAACTGAGTCATATGCTTTGCTCATGCCCTGGGATAAAAGCCAAAGTTGATTTGAATTGCACAACGCATTTTCAATAATGTTGTTGAGAATATGAATCGGTATGGCTGTTGAGTTGCCTGGTAGGGCCACATAGTTGAAAGGTGAGAGAATTTCATGTTTAGATAGGATATTGTTTAAGTGGTTAGTGAGCAGCTTTGTGTATAGTTTCTTAATGTGCTCGACAAGGCTTATGGGCCTGGTGTTGTTAAGGTTGCCATCAAAAATGGGGTTTTTTGAGATTGGAAAATATAGCCCTCTTTCCATTGTTTAGGTATGGTCTGAGTAAGGAGGCAACGGTTGAAAAGAGAGGTTATTGCTTGTATAAAGTTTGGCCCTGCATGTTTGAACATTTCGTAGCTAATTCCTGAGGGTCCACAGGCCTTGTTGTTTGGTAGCTAGCTGAGTATTGAAGTTACTTCTTCTTGGCTGAAGCTTGCCAAGGCGTCCGCGTACCATGTAAAGAGGACCCTGGACATCTCTCATATAGGTCATAACTGGATTTTGGCCAATTTTGATCTAATTTGCTAAAAACGACAAAATTTATTTATTTAAATAACTTTTGATCCAGTAATCAGAATTGAATGAACTTTTTTTTTTAGATGCGCCTTACTGAGTGCTTCATTTTAAAAAAAAGTTTATTCAAATTGGACTACTGGATGCCAAAATAATTGCCAAAAACTGATTTTTTGCTTTTCAAATTTTGGGGGTTTTTGCTGAAATGCGTAACGTATGACCTCTGTACTACATGTCCAGGGTCATATGTAGAGTTAATGTGGGGTTTTGGGTTGTATTCATCTTGCCATACGGATTCAAATAGGCTTTGGTTGACTTGGCGAGGGGCTGTCCAATTGTCAAAGTGTTGATGAATGTGGTTTTTAATAGCGGGTAGGTCAGTAATTACCTTCTGCTCGAGTTTTATGTTGTCGAATTTTACTGGATCCTTGTGTCGGTTTAAAATACAGTTGATCATGGAAGTAGGATGAGTTATAAGCTTGGAGCATCTTTTTTGGATTGACTCAGAGATTTGCTACTTGATCTGTTTAATGTTTTCCAGGTTGCGGGCATGGTATAAGTTTTTCCATTCTACGTTTGCTTCGCTGATCCAATCAGAAAGGAGCTAATAAGTGGGTGGCAGCAGAGGTATTTGAAGCTGACATGATTGATTCAGTGCTGTAATACCCGAGTTAAGTTGGTCTGGGATTGGTAGAGCATGGCGGACATTTATTTTAATTGGTCAAAAAATGTAAACAAGTAAACAGATCTACATTTTTTTCGGGCCAATCAAAATGAACTTCTGCTATACGTAAAACGCAGTATAATGTACCCAGGAATCTTACATGAAAATTTTACCCCCGGTACAAATCAAGGGGATACAAATCAAGGGGGTACAAATCAAGGGGGTACCTTATACTGTAGATCAAGAATTTTCTAGCGAAAAAAGGCATCTTACTTAACAGACCAAAGTTAAGTTTTATTTTTCCTTTCTCGTCAAAAATAATTATTAGAATTTCATTATTTTTTTTCCTTTTATTACAATACTAATCCACAATTTAATTTCTTTTTGTTGCATTATCTTCTTCGATACAAACATTTTGTTGAAATTGTTGTTTACTGGAGCTGTATGGTATTGTCGCTTTGTTTGTGTCATCATTTATAAGTATCTTCGCTCTTTTCCTATAGTTTGTTAGCTTCCTTTCGTCTTTTGTAGCTGTTTTTATTTTTCAGCATTACTCTTACCGGTGTCCATTCATCGTATTGATTTTTTTGCGATTAATAGCAGTTACCTGGATAGTGATCGGTAATGTGTGACTGAAGTTATTAAAGATAGATATAATTAATGCGAAGTTAAGATTAGATTAGTTTAAATATCAGGAAAGGATTGTGGAAAGTGTTTAAAATATTATATAGAAGTAGGTTTGTATATGGAAAAGTAGTTTTAGTACGAGGGCGAATTGCTTAAGGTTAGAACTATAGTCGTTATTACTGTATTACATATTGCATATGTATATAAATAGAGGACAATTCTTGAATGTATACTAGCTTCTTTATGTCGATTTTTAAATTATTGATAAAACGAAATTTGAATTTTCTGATCACGAAATCCAATTTATAGTTGTTACATATCTGTTATTAAATTTAAAATCGTTTCGTAATTTTATTGATCAATATGCAAATTGCAGATTGCAATGTTTAGCAAATTCCTTTATTAGAAAACTACATTAAAAAATTAAATAATTTATTAATAGCAAAAGGCAAAAATCCCCGGTTTTTTTCTCCTTTGATTGTTTTTAGTTTATCCCTTGATAAACTTATAAAAATTGAAGAATGACTATATAAAAATAAGATCAATCGAAAAATAAATAAATGCTATATTTGTTTATGAGAAAGTAATTCATATGTAGAAAAGATATTTACCTCTTAATTCTTTTACTCCTTTATCAGTAACGCGCGTATATCCAACATCAAGATATTTTAATTTTCTATTGGCAAATGTAGATTTACAGATTGTAGATAATGATGCATTCTTGATACGTGTTTGTTTAAACCAAGGTGAGTAAGGTCACGCAAGCCTATTTTTGTATGGTATTAAATATTTTTAGTAAAATGTATTATAAATACAATACCAGCTAGATAAACAATGCCGGCATCCGTAATTGAGGTTCGATCCAGATATAATTCAACCAAATTCTCTAAATCTACGGATATATATAAATATTAATAGTTGTGAATTTGATAATAATAACATTATAAATTTTATAACATTAAATACTTTTTAGGGCAAACATTTTAACACCAGTCAATTTCGTACCAGACAAGAATAAGAAAGTAAGACTGAAATAAAATAAGTCATTTTCAATAACTCGAAAAAATTAACGAAAATGAAAATTAAATCATTAAAACTAACCTCTTAGCTCCTGCAAAATGCATAACTCCCGAATCGGTTACATTTATAAAACCAGTTAAGTCCATCTTTATCAATGGTAATTCTATAAGAATATATAATAAGATTGAAGCCACACTTTAAAAAAAAAAATAATCTCTAAAAACAACTAAAATTTACCAGAAAAGTCTTGCAATATATTGTCCAATTCTTCTTCTCGATTCGGGAAATTAATCAAATTAAGAGATTTGAACTCTATACATTTAAAGTTGGTTATTTTAAACTCTAAATAAGATTATCAAATAAAAGTTCAAGACAATAACTTTTTCTTACCTTTGGCTATCCATTTCAATCCAAATTGCCCAATACCGACTGTTTCTATTAATATGAGCTCAATCATGTTTTTAAATTGACATATAATTTTCATTACATCTTGATCACAAAGTTGGGTTCTGGATAGATCTAACACTTCTAAATTTCGAAAATTGAAAGTTTTACTGATACAAGCAGAGGTGTTAACTGTACACTATCAAGATTGAAAACATGATATCAGCTTCATATTATTGAAGATGTTATTAAAATTTATTTTTTAATATATTTATATTGCAGGTCCGCGAAAACAGTCTTCTCTCCAACTTCGGAACAATATGATAAGTTTAAATCTTCTTAAGTAGATGCAAAGATACAGTCTGCGAAAAGAGTATGCAGGCCATTCATAGTCACCTTTGTCTTTGATAAATGTAATGTTCTTAATTCATTAAATCCTGAAATTTTGTATAAATACTTTAAATTTTAATTTTGTAAGATAATACATATACTAAGAAAACATAGAATAAATAATCAAATCTTTAAAGTAAGGTAGAGTACAATCTCGAATCTGACAGCTCATGACATCAAGATATTCGAGATATTGAAGATCTATAATTATATATACAATAGTATTAGAACAAAGTTAGGCTTTACTAATGTGATTGCCTAAGTTGATTTCATTTTCAATATAAAATACTATGTTTTAGCTCACGAGTTATATTCAAATTTGTGAAATAAACTTTTCTTTGCCTATTGGAATATGAAATATGCTTGCTTTTGTAAATAATAATTTAACTTTTAAAACTCAAAAAATAATTCAAATAATTAAGTAAAAATTTGAATGAGTTAACTCTAGACATACTTTCAAGTCTCTATTCAAAAAACAATTATGTCGTAATACAGGTTTTTAATAATCCATTGTAACTTGAGGTATTGTTGATTTGTTTCCTGTAATAGCAAATCTATGCGCATTTTAATAACAATAAGAAAGGTATTCGATCAAATAATTCGAGTACTTTAAGCTTAATTCGTAAATCCACAAGTTAACACGAGTCAAACCACTACATCTCAAACATCAGTTATATATTTGAATTTAAAATAAAATGATATATTACTTAAAAACGGCTTATAATGTTTAATACCCAACTAAGCATCTGGTACATACTATATTACTCGCCTAAATTTGCCCTTTAAATAAAGTTTTTAGGATATTTGATCTATACTGATCTTTTTTTACAGAATATGTGCAAAGAGTTAAAGAACACTATAATGTGTTTTAAAAAAATTTTATTATGTGAAACCACAAGTTGCCAATTGACGATATGATTTTTCATAGTAAGGGTTATTATAAAAATTTTTTTATATTGTATAACCTAGTAATCTTCAAGCCAATCAAATCGAATGTCCACCATGCTGATTGGTAGGTTCTGTTTGAGTACCTGTTTGATTTTCTGGATAGTGCTACTAAGTCTTTTGAGGCTGATGTGTAGGTGTGTTGCTGCACTGAGAAGGTGTGTTGGAAATTGCGTACACTAAACTTTTTGTTAGGAATATGTTGTATCGCAGTATTGATAATACTGGTCTGGATTTTGTGCCATATAGTTTCTAGGGATTCGGAAGTGTCTGTTGTCAGTGGTGTATTATGGAAAGTAAGATTGTTTTTGACTTGGTTGAAGAAGTTTTCCCAGAAGGCGTTATCCATGGCCTTGTAATCGAAGACTCTTCTGCGGATTCGTGTTTTTTGTCTTGGCTTACTAGTTAGGGCGTATGGGAAGGACCATTTGGATATGAGGATCTTGTGATCGCTCTGGGTACTGGTGTGAGAGTCGTCTATCATGTATTCAGTAAGGTATGATATTATGGGGTGGTATATCTATATGTGGTCGATTTGGCTACTATATCTTGAGCTATGCCATGTGTGGCTTTGGTTTTGTGAGTGGAATGCCAGATCATACATGTTGTTGTATGTGAGGAATTGGAGAAGTTTGTATTTGATTGAGCTGGAATGTATCTTGTCGGTAGTCCCCTAAAACAATAGGGAGTAAATTGCGTGATGTGGCCTGTTGTATCCAATAGATAATACGGTTTTGTGTTTTGAGCCTAATGGAAGGGTTATCACATGGAAGGTAAGTTGAGATAATTCAGAATTTGAAATCATGTTTAAAGGAGATGTCGATGGCAATTGCGTAGCCTGGATATGTAATAATGTTGTGGATATGTGAGGTGAAGTCATTGTTTATCATAAGTGCAGTTCTTGCTTTGGAACCCTCTGTACAGGACCAGAAGTAAGTGTAGTGAGGGTTTTGTGGGGTTAAGTGGTTAAATATTCGTTGGACAGTTTGGTTTCTGTAAGGCTGATAATGTTGAGGTTGTTCTCAAGACAATATTGCTCCCAGACTTGTTTTTTGAAATCTTGGTTAAGGTATCGGATGTTGTGTGTACAAATGGAGAGTGAGAGGGGGTTAGGTTGGTTAACAGGTTTGATTGAAGAAGTAGAAGAGTTTGTTTGTTGCAGCATGTTTGTGTTTCTCATTAGCTAGTTTAGTTTGTGTTCATTGGTGTTGTATTTTCCAATAGCCGGGAGGTGTGGTTTTCAGTTGTGTCATCGTTGTCATTGTTTGGGTCCTTGAGTTCTTCTGATATTTGTGAGGTACTTGCGAATGACTGTACAGTACTAGGTGAGGCAGGCCTGATTCGTGTGTGTGTCTTGAATATGCTCCATGTAGGGGTAGGTAAGGGGTAAGTCAGTAAAAAGTCTGGAATGGAATTAATCTTAAAGTGCGATCGGAGGGTTTTCATGGTAGGAGCTATATCCTGTTGTGATATGATTGGGAGTGACAGTTCGATATTTTGATTAGAGAGGATAGTTTGCAAGTTGAGTAAGTTATCAGGAAGCTGCGGTAGGTGTTTGGGGTGAAGTGGGTTTGCTAGTGGTTCCTCAGGAGGGTTGGTAGGGATTTGGATCCACTCCTCTGAAAGTTTAGTGAAGTAGTAATGTTTTCATAATTCTTTAACGGCTTCTACTAGGTATTTTGGTGTTTCGATCGGAATTGGGATATTGAATTCTTCCATGATTTGGTCTATTTTAGGAAGCATGGGCTTGTCAGTAGGATTGGCCTAGGACCCCAAAGAACTCTGATATAACTCAGATCCAGACTCAAAATTTTAATATAACTTTATACACTTAATTTTATTAAAAGCTTTATACAAAATTATCATATAAGTTCAAATTTACTATAAATTATACAATTTCAGATCTAAGTACCAGTATGATCAT
>QKWP01000129.1:137777-163730 GCA_003550325.1 Gigaspora rosea | reverse complement strand
ACTTTACTATGTAGCGACTTTAATCGATTGACCAAAAATCGCTTTATAAGTTACTCCCGATTTTTTTCTGCATATTTATTTATTGTTTATAACATATTTATTTATTGTCTACAGCATATTTATTTATTGTCTACTAGGGTTGGGGGCACAGTGTCCCAGGGCATGCCTTAGGGGCATGCCCCTCTGGGCATGCCTGGGGGCATGCCTTTGAGCCAAAAGGTGCCTCTATCATATGATTATAAATTTGAATCATGTGAATTGGTATGCATTGATTGGCTAATTTTTGTGAATCATTTGGTGATACAGAATCTGGTTGGCTAATAGAAATAAATTCAAACCAAATTTTATTTATTTTGATAACTATAATTATTGTGTATCTGGTTAAAAAAAAACTTGAATTTATTTATCAATCAATATATATTTAATAACAAAATAAATAATGAATAACATAAATGAATTAAAAATTGTTAACTATCAATAAAGTAATATATGTATATAGAGGATAAAAGGAGAATATAATTATATAAATTCTATATATACTCTATATCTAATATGTATTGTAGCTTTTAAAACTTTGTTAAATAATCTATAATTATATAGAATATTTAATCTATGACAAAAAGTGTATTTTATCGCTAACTTTTAATTTATTTCTCTATTTTCTGAATTATTTTTACTATAGGTAGAATAAGAGTAGTTTCAGAATTTATTCATTTAAAATCAAATAATATATAGTACAATATGTGATAATAATATAGTAATTGACCAATCAGAATTAAAGCTTGCTATGCTACATATCATATGATTTATATATAGGGGGCATGCCCAGGGCACAATAAGAGAGGGCATGCCTCAGCCCGAGGCATGCCCCCTAGGGGCATGCCCAAAATTTTTACTGTGCCCCAACCCTATTGTCTACAGCATATTTATTTATTTATTTTACTTAATAAAGTTTTGTATTCAAAAATAAGCTACCCTTTTATTGTGCTTTAAATTACTTAAAATAGTAAATAAGCTACCCACGGTTTTTTTGTTAAAAATCGGCAAAAAAAGGTAGCTGCAACATATGGTATATATCGATTTATATCTACTTAAAAATTTTCCTGATGTATATATAGTATTATTACACAAAAAAGATCGTACTTGTTATAAAGATCGGTTTTGTTATACAAATAAACATCTAACTTTTCAAAAAATTATCAGTTAGGTTATACAAATTTAAACATATGACATATAGAAAAATTATATATAAGTCTATACAAAGCCAGATCTCAGTATTACATATATTCTTCAGGGTCCTATTGGCCTGCATGATGTATTCGGGCAAAGGGAGCCTAAATTTATAATAAGGTGTTATTTGTTTTAGGAATTTTCTAGCTTCCTGGTCCCTAGTGATTGGGAATGAAAACTGGATAACTGTTTTGATTTTGTTTGTATCAGAGGAGAGTGGAAGCTTTGTACTAAAATAGTCATTGGGCAAGAGCTTGAATGTGTAGTATTCTCTGAGTGTAGCGACCACTTCTGAGAGTGGGATATCTGAAATAGCAGGGTTGAATGAGAAGAAGCTTCTAACTCTAGGGTTGAGTTCCTGGTAGGTGGAAGGGAGAGGCTTTCTTTTGTGTGACAAGTTAAAGTAAGTATCAGGGATCCGATCATCTATCTTATAGTAGTTAGCGAGTTTTCTCTTGTATTCAGGTATGTGTGGTAAAGCTGCCTGTGCTTGATTGGGAAGTACTAGCGCAAACTAGGGGCTAGTTCTTTGTAGTGTGAGGGAAGAAGAGGAAGTTCTACAAAGTATGCTTCTGGGAGTTCGCTGAATTTGAAGATTTTTCTTAAAGTGCTGACCACTCCTTTGGTATGCGATCGTTGTTTAATGGGGAGTGCAAAGGGAAGGATTGCTTTTATTTCCTTAGTAATTTGGTCTGGGTGCCCGGGGAGTGAGAGTAATCTCTCCTCGATAGCTTTTTGACTTTCTTTTTTAAGTATCTTGGAATCTTCAGCATCTCTGTCTTTGATTTGCAAGAAGCCTTGTGCATATCATACTAGCTCGTAGGTAGCTTTTATTGTGAGTTTGGCAAAGTTGGTACTAGCAAGGTATTGGCTGATTAGCATTTTTTTGAGCATTGAGTAAATGATGGTGCGTGTTTCCCGGTTGGTGAATATAACTTCATTTTCCTCCTTGCATGTCTCAAGAGCATTGTTATATAGGCTCATGTACTCCTTCTGGTGTGCTGGTTGGGTTCTTTGGTTCTTGGTGAAGGTAGTGAAGAATCTCATGTCCCGGTGGACGAATTTAAGACGGATGGCCTCAGGGAGTATGGATTGTATAGGGCTTGTTGTCAGTTTGTATTTAGTAAACTTGTAGATTCCTTCTGGTGCTGTCAATGCTTCTGCGATAGTATCAAATGACCAGGCTTCAGGATCGAAGGGTGTATCATTAGGTGTTTCAAGTTTGCTTTGTACAGTGGTTGCCCATTCTATATGATCTGTAGTATCTGTATATGGTATGTTCAGATGTATCTTAGTAATCTGACTGTAGAGTGGTCTACTACTAACAGGGGCTTTTTCGAGCGTAGTTTTAGATACTTTATTAGGAAGAGCAGTTTGTAATGATACGATCCACGAGCATTTTTTGCTAATATTTGCTATAGTGGCCGGATGTGGCTGAGCGACGGTGGTACTACTACTGGAAATAATGGGTGAAGTGATTTGTTTAGTAGGTGTTGATGGTCGTAGTATTCCAGTTTGATTGGTGGTTGCAGTCGGTGGTAGCTGTGTATCTTCTAGAGCTGGAAAATCTGGAAAGTGCGATGTCTGTGCAAGGGGTGCTTGCAGGATTGTGTTGTCAGATATAACACCCTTTAGTTGAGTTTGCTTGTTTTCTTTGTAGCTTTCTACTGATTTGTTATCAGTTTCTGGGTCAATAGCTGCACTATATGGGATTGCTGGGAGGTCATTAGTGCGTTTTGCTTTTGCGTATGGTTTCATAGCATTTACATATGGTTGTAATAGTGTGGCAAGATCACTGCTTTGGGATGTTTGGAGTAGTTTTGCAACGATGTTGACAGGACCGTCTCCTTGTGCTATGAGGTCGAATAGAACTAATTGGTCTGTGTTATCTTGTTTGCATAGCCAATGAGATGGAAATTTAACCAAATTTGGGATCTTTCCTTGTTTGGTAATATTGGTATAGAAAATGAATTTGTCTTTGTATTCTGGTAGCGAAAGAACAGAGAAGAGGACAGAGAATGTAAGTTTGGACCAGTCGTTGATAGTAATTTCTATGAACTCTTTAGCTAGTTCTGTTTCTAGCATAGTGGGCCTTGCGTTGGGGAGTGTTTCTTTTGGCTGGGTTTGTTTGGGGAAAATGGTAGGAAGTTAATGAATGAGGAGGAGCTGCTTGAAGACATAGTTTCTGGTGTGGGTTTTGGTGTGAGGGGGTGTTTTGGTTTGGGGGTTTTTGTGTTTTTACTTAAAACTGAAATGACAAAATGTTTTTTGTTATCTAATATTAAATGGCCCTTAGGACCGTTGTTGCCAGACGGCAAAAAAACTAACTTGTTGTCTATTTTTGAGTTAATTGCTTTTGTATGGTGAATTTAAATCTTTTTGTATAAAATGCACTTCTTTTAGGTCAATATTTGGGTGCTGACAACTTTATTTAGGAGCTGAGTATCAAGTTACTTAGCAAAATTACAGGATATTGTCATGGGAAAATTTTTTCTTTTGTTCTAGTTTTGGTAATAGGGATCTACAGGAAAAGATTTTGATGTACAATAATGAATATAGCACAAAATAGAAGCATAATAGTTTAGAACATAGCAAGATAGTTAGGACTATGTCATTAATCATCTGATTATTTTTTATTAAAGATCTTTCTTCCTTCTCTTTCTTAACATATATAGTTAGGTTCCTTATATATAATTTTACCATATTTTTTTAATATTAGGGATGTAGCTCCTGCCCTAAACTTTATTAATACTTAAGCCAATTAACATATGCCGGTGCCTTTTATACATATATATTATATACAAGTATTGAGACTAGAACTTTAGGCTATGAAACTTTTTAATTTCACCTTTTTTTACCTCTTCTTTCTCTAAAAAATCACCTGATTTTTGTCACTCCCTTTAGCATGATAGCTAGTTAGTATGGAGTGTGCATAATAGTATAAAAGTATAGCATAATATTTGTATAAAATTTAGTATAATAGTTGAGATTGATAATTTGTATTTATTTTTTGTATTTTTTTTTTGAAGTTACAATAAATATGATTATTGTGTACTTAGTAAAAAGTACTCATATAGTCATGTGATTCCAACCTGGGTTAGAATAGAGTGTCTAAGATTATAATACTATATAATATACACATATTTGGCATATATCGCATATGTATTATATATTGTACAAATTGTATATTTTGAATCATTTAATATACCGTAAATTCAGAAAATAAGCTACACTCAATAGAAGCTACCCCCAGATTTTTAGAAAAATTTTTAAAGAAATTGTTAACAGTACTACATATAAAACTTTTTTTTTACTATTTAAGGGTAGGGTGTACAAATTTCCAATTTCATATAAAATCGATTGTAGATCAACATTGTATAACCAATTTATATGATATCATATGATTTACATGTAAACATCATATGATTTGACCAATCAATTCTTTGTACAACCTACAAAAATCATATAGCGTCCTACAAAAATTTAATTATATGTAAAGTTGATTTTTTTTAAAGCAATGGATATTGCGCAACTTCATTATTATAAACAAACTATTTAAAACTACCTATTATATAAATTTTATACAAATTGGTCAAGATTTTAAAAAAATTTATCAAAAGCATTTTTTATTTACTATATAAAATTTTGATATACTACATAGATCATATGAAAAATGATCTACGTTCACCCTATCCTTAAGCTTCAAATGTTTGATTAAGTAAAATTGTTTAAAGCAATGAAATATACTTATAGTAAAAATTTCATAGTATTTGGACAGCTTTTTATTAGTACGTTTTTCAATTTTTCAAAAAATTTAACAATCTGAATATAAGCTATCCACACGTTTTTGTATAACTTTTTGGTCAAAAGGGGTAGCTTATTTTCAGACAAATATGTAATAATTAGTGAATTGACTTGATTATATGATACTCGATCATTGATCGACTTAGATCAATGATCGAGCACCAATTAATGGGCTCGAGCAACAATAGGTCAATCAATGATCGATAATACTAATCGATCAAATAAGTATATATTTGATCGATCAAAAAAATTTTTAATATGATTCCCTTTATAGAAAAATGTCAGTTTAAAGGACCTAAACGTTTTTCTGTTTTAATGGGTTATAGTACCAGTATTATGTACTGCATTACCAAAAAAAATATGCATAGATCTATAAAAATTTATGCACATTAATTACATCCTGATTTAAACATGACCGATTTAATCAATTTATATTTTATGATTTATTTAACTTTTATTTATAATATAAAATGAATCTATTTGTCTATAACGTACGTACGAACGTTAAATAAACGACTAAACTAATTCCAAAACTGAATACTGACTACAAACTCAAACACGAGACCCACCAACAAAGATACCGAAGCGATATCCTAACCAGAAACCAATCATAGCCCTATCACGTACATATGAATATTGTATAATGCGAATACTAACTACAAACTCAAATAACTACGACGTGAGACCCACCAACAAAGACTTCGGACGACATCGATACCAAAGCAACGAAATCACGAAAGCTCCGAAAACAGACAAGAAATAATTCTGCACCAAAAAAAGCTCAACTAAATCGTATTTGTAAAGATTTAGTAATAATACCAGAGCGATATACTAATTGTTTCAGCGAAGCTAGACTAAAAAACAAAGTTAGCTCAAAACAGCAAAAAGAAACACAAACAGTAAAAAAAAAAGACTATAGTACTTATCTTACGATTCCGCTTCTAATTCCCCTACCCAACATTCTAGAAAGCTAAACCAACCAGAAAAAACAATTAGTTCAAGCTACAAGTTCTTTAAATTTCTACTTAACATTACTAGATCTTAAAATTTTACTGTGTTTAACGAGCACAACTTATTCTTAATGGGGCACAACATTACTAGATCTTCGTTTTTTTAAATTTCATTACTAGATCTTTTGAGTTCTTTAAAATTCTACTGTGTTTAACGGGCACAACTTTATTAAAATTTTTTGAGTTTTTTTTAAAATTCTGTCTAACAGGGCACGACATTGTTAGATTGAGTTCATTAAAATTCTATTAACGGGACAAGATGAGCAACACAAGATAAAGTAAGTGATACAGAACCAAAAGTGTAAACAAAAAATATATTTATATACTTTTTTAATATACGTCATTAAGTCTATTTAATACTTAATCAATATCGTTATCATTGACTTACCCGATCACATTTATTAAAATTCTCTAAAAATTCAAATGGATTTTATTAAATAGCAGTGGCGCATAAATCTTTTTTCGTTTGAGTCAATTAAAAAGAAAAATAAATCCGTTATTGAATGCTTCGCACCAATAACAGTCGCATCTGGCTATAAATTTTTATGCAGGAGCACCCGGGCCCCGAAGGGGCCCAGGTGCTTGCGCATAAAAATTTACAGCCAGATGCTTTTTTTATTATGATCATCCCGTAATCCGAAGGATCATGGTATTATCATTTCTTCTGCCAAATAAAACTGTTATTGGATGCGAAGCATCCAATAACTATTAATTATTTCAATTATTTAGGTACTTAATATAATCGATCAATAATTGACTCAATGATTGATCGATTATATATGCTCGAGCTATGCTTGATTGATTATACCCAATTAAAATGCATAATCAATTTTTGATCGATCATTGAAAATTTTTTTTAATCAATCATCGACCAACAATTTTTTGGTCGAGTCAATTCACTAGTAATAATTGTATAATCTGTTGAAATTGTTTATATATAATTAAACTACTAATTATAATCATTTAACTACTTATCATTATATATAAATATAGAGACTACCTATTTCCACCATAGTATTTTGCTATTCACCATAGTTACACAAAAAGTTTCTATTTTTAGATTTAATATAATATTGTATATTATAATTTTAATTATAATCCAACTTGATTAGATTACCAAAATAAGGCTTGTGTAATATTACATGATATTAGCAGTATGTAACCAAAAATTATTTTTGCAAAAACAATGCACTGGGCCTTTGTATAATGTAAGTACATATGTTATGTAACTAGTATATGTACTGTAATTGGATGTTGCTAACAGACATTACCGTTAGGGTAGTATTATTAATCACCCGATTATTTTTTATCAGAGACCTAAGGGCGCTGCCAGGAATTAGCTAATTTGATTTTGGCCAAAATTTTGACCCCCCCTATTTTAGTCAGGTCTTCATATTAAATTTCCAGTTTTTCAACCCCCCCTAGGAAATCAGCTGATTTCTGGCCCTCCCCTAACCCTTCCCCTTGCTTCTTAATATATATATAGTCAGGTTCTTATATATAATTTTAACTTTTTTTACCACCCCCCTAAAAAATTACCTGATTTTTGTCACTCCCTTTATGCTCTAAATAATTAGTTTTTAGGATTAGGATTAGGTTACCAAAATAAGACTTGTATAATATTACACGATATTAGCAGCGTATAACAAAAATTATTTTTGTAAAAACAGTGCAATGGGCTTTGTATAATTGTCCGAAGCGTAGCGGAGGACTCTCTGTTTTTATGACAATCAGTGATAAATTAGTGTTACTTGATTTTGTCTGTTTGTGCTTTCTGCGTTTATGATTGGCTGAATATACTGCATGACCTACATTACACTACAATCCCCCTGTTTTTCAATTTTCAATATAGCAATCACTATACTTTGTTCCTATTTTTTTTGCACGATACCAGTTTTTTATTTTATGTTTATGTTTTTTTGCAAACGTTCTATTTTTAACAGAGTTATAAGTGCTTCTCTACATCCTTGGTATCATAGAAGTCTAATCAATTATATAAATAAAATTATAAATATCTGTTAAAAAATTATTAATAGTGCTCCGGACTTACAATGCTGTGCATTTCCTATTTTACTTATTTGCGCAGGTAATACAAAACAAAAAAGGAATTCTGATTTTGTAAATAAACTAAGGGCGTGAGATAAAAAAAGTTAGATTAGGGCCTTAACGTTAGAGACTATAGAGTTAGGGAAGTGCCGTTTATTACGTAATTTTGAGAGGGGGGTTAGCAGTCTATCACGTCTATATATTATATATAAAAATTATTATTGGCTGCTAATTAGATCACAGAGAGGTGAAGGAGTATGACCTTCTAATAAAAATAAATTACGTAATAAACAGCACTTCCCTTAGAGTGATGCTTAATATAAGTAAAATTTCATTCCCGTCATTTTTAATTAGTGCACCAAGATCAATTTAAACATTAATTTTTGTATATTTTTGCTTTTTTCTTCTTTTACGCATGTTCGAATTCTTCGTTGGACTGATCCGGAATAGTCAAAATTTGTACTCTCCGATTGGCTATTTCCTCTCCAGAAGCTTGTATTACTGTATCTGCACAAATAAGTGAATGCTGCATTTTCTAGTTTAAGTGCATATGTTATAAACCAATATATGTACTGTGATTGGTTAGGATTAGGGTTAGGGTTAGTATTAGAGTTAAGATTAGAGTTTAGAATTAGGTTTATTTTGAATTCTAAAAATAGAAAATCTTATATAACTATGGTGGAAATAGCAAAATACCATGGTAGAAATAGTAGCCCCCTAAATATATATAGCTTCATATTTATATTTAGATTTTAGTAAATTGTATTTATTTTCATATATACAGGTATACAAAAACTTAAAAAATATTTAATCTAAAAAATGAAATATCTGGTAAATATTAATTTTTTTAATATATATAGCAATAAAAAAAGGTAAGATGAATAATAAATTATTATTTGTACAAAATTAGTTTAGTATAAAAAAATTAAATTTTATACTTATTTTTTTATATAATTTATAATTTAAATTATTATATACTATATAGTTATTGTATAGGTAATTTTCAATATCGTGAATATTTTTCTGATCACATACTAGATGTAAAATTTGATTGGCTGAGAATTGGCCAATCAAATGTTATAACTAGTATGTGATCAGAAAATTATTTACAATAGTGTAAACTAATCCTATACTAATAATAGTATTATTGTATAGTTGTCTAATGATTAAAAGTCTGATTTGGTTTCTGATATGCAATATAGAAAAAATTGGACATTCATATCATAAGCAACTATACAATAATTGATAATATAGTATATATAAAATATCAACAACTAAATGGGTGTGGCGACTTAGGGAAGTTGGTAAGTTGTCACCCCCAAGTGGCAGGTCTAGGGTTCAAATCCCACTAGCGATGCTTTGGAAAAATAGACCTGTATTACAGTAACTGTTTCCTGTCGATCGGTTGGGTATATTACCTGTAGTCCTTGGTTACCATCTCGAATAGGAGCTTTCGGGTGAAGTTGTGTCCGGTGACACAGACAAATCCAAGGAACCGGGGAAATAGAAACCTATTTGGAAAGTCCCAAGTAAGGAGGTAGCAACGATCTTCGACGGTGCTACCAGAAACTGAATATCGGAAACCGGAGCTGGAGAACTGGACGATATGACCTTCGGAGGATAGGGTCCACCAACCTGGCCGCCAGAGTCGTACCGGAGGAAAAGGACCTATGTTCTGGAATTAGGTACTAGGGGAAGAAAAACCATAGTAGCACCTAATGCTGAGTAGATCAACCCTTCCGGGCCAACTGGTTTGGAAGTTTGGGGCACCCGGTGATGGACCGGTAGGAAAGTAATGGTAGGTACCGGGGTCGGTGTGAACCTTACAAAGGCAGAAGTAGGTAATGGTAGCGGTTAGGTACCCCCTGACTGCAAGTTGCTTGCCTCGGTGAGTGCGTAAGTTACCGAAGTGTAGGTAATACCTGTGTGGGACAGGGACTGCTCTACCAAGTTTACCTGCGAGGATAAATTAGTCCTAAGGGGATGTAGGTCGCATTCGGGACTGTCTTCGACTGACTAATGTATCAGAGAGCTGTACCAGTGATCACAAATAGGATTGACATGCGAAGCATTGGACCAAAGGGTTTAAATAGGCAATCCCCTAGTTGGGTTGTAGGTATGGCAACTAGTGTAGAACCTTCGGGCGGACTACTTAAATTAGACAACCAAAAGTTGTAAGTGTGGCTATTTGTACTCTTATTCAATGTAACTCAATTGTGGGTGCGCCCAAAGAGGTGCCCTTGATCCACAGGCTTGATTAAATAAACTCTCACCCAAAGCGGGCATTATAAAGCAAATATATAGCTTGTTTTATAATAATTATAGATATTTTTTACTTTAAAATTATTAAGCTATATAAACTATTATACAATACAGATAATTTTATTCAAATTTAATACTACAGTACACCCTGTCAAAACCGGTATGTATAGTAAAAAGGTTTTGTATCAGCTTTGAGAGGTTATCAGATTTAAAAAACTAATAGCCTAAAGGTTACATGATCCTATCTAAATATAATTGGCCAAATTACATTTATACATACATAATCAGTTACACAAAATCAAATTTGAGCCAATTAAATCAATTAATTTTACCTTACAATCCAATTTCTTATAGAAGTCTTATAGTTATCTGATATTTTGAGTATTGGTTATCAGAAATGACAGGTTATCAGATTTGAATTATGGAACCAATATGGTGAATCAAATTTTTGTTAGTTATGGAAGGTTATTGGTTTTGACAGGATCGGTTTTGACAGGGTGTACTGGATAATATAAAATTTCATTAGCTAAAAATACAATATAAAAATATCTAAACAGAACAAAGATTACTATTAATTTAATTTTATATTTAATAGGATTATCTGCTATTGGACATGACCAAATAAATACAAAAATATATTCTATTAATGATAGCAAACTTTTTTATTATATTTGTAAAATTATTGTTGATCATATCTGCAAGCCAATTATTGATAACTACTATAAATTAATTAAATTTATAACTTGAAAATACTTTTTAACAAAAATCATATCAAATTACAATTACTTTATGTCATAAAGTATTAAGTAATCTAAACAAATTAATATTAATTTAATCTCTTCTAAAACAATTAAAATGTCGAATCATCCCCATCTAGATTAGATCTAAATCTTTTTTTTTGTGCTTTGATAGTTTTGTTTCGCGTTTGTTTTTTTTTTTGTTTGTTTTTAAATTTTTTTTTGTTTTGTTAATTTAGTTTTTTTTTTTGTTTAGCTTTGTCGACCAGTTAGTATAAATTAGAACTAGGATAAGGGTAATAACAGATATTACGTAATATCTTGAGGGGGGAGGGGGTCTCTGATTTTCTTACGTAGATATATAAATTTATAATAGCTAATCAAATTTATCTTACGTGGGGGAGGGGGGTAGAGGGTATAGTAAAAAAATATTACGTGATATCTGTTATTACCCTAAGATGAATAGTTTTTTTTCGCTAATTGTGTGTGTGTGTTTTTTTTTCTTGAATTAATACTAATTTTTTTTTTGCAGATTTAGCTTCGTTAGAGTAGTAGCTAATAGAGTTTTGAATAGGATTTGTAAGTTAAGTACTGTGGGTTTTTTCGTTAATTGCTTTCTTGTTGAACTAATTCTTTTTCTTTTATATAGGTTTAGCTTCGTTGAAAAGTTGAATAGTGGAAATAGAACCGGGATCTTGTAAGTACTGTTGGGGTTTTTTTTCTTCTTTTTTTGTTGGCTTGAACTAATTCTTTTTCTCTTTTATAGATTAGCTTCATTGAAACATCAAATAATAGAGATTAGAACTGGACTTTTGTAAGATTAGTACTGTTGGGGGTTTTGGTTGCTTTTTTTTCTCTTCTCTTGTCAGCTTGGAACTAATTCTTTTTTTTTTGTAGGTTTAGCCTCGTTGAAATGTCAAAAAGTGAAGATTAAAACACGGATCTTGTAAATAAGTACTTTGGGGGTTTTTTTATTGTTTGCTCTTTTTGTTTTTTTTTCTAATCATCTTGAACCTGCCATACTGATAAGCAGGGGTGTAAAATACCCTTATTCCATTTATTCTATACTAATCTGCTGTAACCTGATTTATCATTGTTACAAGTTGACACACAATACTGTTGAACTAATTCTTTTTCTTGTTTGTAGGCTTAGCTTTGTTGAACTTTGTTGGAATGTTGAGTAGTAGAGATTAGAACTGAAGTCTTGTAAGAGCCTTCATGGCTATGATTTGTTGAATTTTCCTGGTGTGAATTTGCTTCTTTGTTGTCATTGTTTTTTGGTGCTGACATTGTGGATAAGTTTTTTTGTAGGTTTAGCCTCGTTTAATTTCAATAGTGAAGATTAGAACACGGGATCTTGTAAGATAAGTACCGTACTATTGGGGGTTTTTTTCATTGATTGCTCTTTTTTTTTTTTTTTCTTCTTGTCGACTTGAACTAATTCTTTTTCTTTTTTGTAGATTTAGCTTCTATAAGCTTTATTGGAATATCGAATAGTGGAGATTAGAACTGGTGTCTTGTAAGAGCTTTCACGTCTATGATTTGTCAAATTTTCCTAGTGTGGTTTTGCCTCTTTGTTATCGTTTTTCGGTACCAATGTCATCGTTGAAGTTTTTGTTGGCATGTCTTGTCCTTTCGGCATCGTCGTTTAAACTTCATTACATCATTCTTGGAGTTTATTAGCATTTTGAGCTTGGATTTAGTTGCGTTATATCATTAAAATGTTGGTTACTCAATTGGAGTTATGAGTGGTTTTGCGGTTAGGGTAAAGATTTAGTGGCTAAATTTTTTTTCTTTTTTAATCATAGATGTATTTTTTTTTTGTTTAATAAAAAATGATATAATTTTTTTTATTGTAATTTTTTAATAAAAAATGATATAATTTTTTTTTAATATAATTTTTTAATAAAAAATGATATAATTTTTTTTTTAATAATTTGATTGGATCTGGATTAAAATTTCTAAGTTGTTTTCAGGATTGATACATTTTTTCATTACACGTATTTTTATTGGCTGCACGTGATCCAGTAACTGTCACCGCTAGTAACAAATAGATTTGCTCAAAATATTAAATATATTATATTTAATCAAATTGATAAGATCACTGACATTTATTAGGTAATATTTTAGGGGGTGGGCTAAGAAAATCTTACTTTAGTTAAATTTGATTGGTTAAAATTCTATTTATAGATCTTACCTATAGGTGGGGTAAGCCCTATAGTAAATGGATATTAGGTAATAAATGTCAACGCCCTAATTAATAATAATAAAAAATAATAGCCAAAGTACATATTTTATATAATTTGTAATATAATAGGACCTGAACATCTTTCATATAGTTATAACTGGATTTTGGCCAATTTTGATCTAATTTGCTAAAAATGACAAACCTATATTTACTTAAATAACTTCTGATCCAGTAATCAGAATTGAATGAACTTTTTTTGTTAGATGTGCCTCACTGAGGGCTTCATTTTAAAAAAAAGTTCATCCAAATTGGACCACTGGATGCCAAGATAATTGCCAAAAACTGGTTTTCTGCTTCTTAAATTTCAGAGGTTTTTGCTGAAATGCGTAATGTATGACCTCTGTACTATATGTTCTGGGTTCTAATATAATGTATAATTATAAGCATAATTTAAACAAAAAATTTGCATAATTTGTATAAGGCCATGCAAACAAATAAAATTGTTTCTCGTAACCCGGTTGGGTTACTTTTTTAAAAAAGTTAAAAATTTTTTTTATATAAAATTTTTTTTGAAAAAATATTTATAAAAATTTTTATATTAAAGAATTTTATAATTTATCGCATATGTGTTTATCACATATGCAATCTTATATGTGTTTGTCGCATATGCGATATATCGCTATTTTGATCACGGTATCACAATGATCAAATTGTTTGTCATAAATAAATAATCATAAGCATCCTTCACTTCTAATAAACTTTTAGTATCTAGAAGCATAAATAACATAAATCATATTTAACCTTTTCCGCTTTTTCAGTTTTCGTTGCAATTGGGTTGTGTTTGTGCTCTTTTTTATCTTGCCCTTTTCGTTACATAATATCAGTGCTTTTTTTCTGCACTTCAAATTAACCTTTAATTTGCATCACGTGTTCTTCTATTTTTCGCTTTTTTCACATTTTTTCTTCATACTTTTCGTTTTCTTTTTTATCCTTCTTCCTGTTTTGTTATTCTGTTCTTGTTTGCACTCTTATTTGCCCTTTTATTTTTTTTGTACTTCGTTCATGTGCTTTTTCCATACTCTTTTCATTTTGTTCGCTTTCTACTTTCGTCACGTGCTTTTTTCATCCTGCATTTCTATTCTTTCACTTCATTCACATTCTTGTTTTCGCTTTTTTTCTTATACTCTCCTTTCTTTTAATTTTATGAATATCAAACCTTAATATGAACGACGTTGAAGATATAGATTACTTTATTAATTATATTAATGAAGAAAGCGATATTGAAAGCAACGTTGAAAGCATAAAAAATGCTGGATATCCTGAAAATATAGATACCGACTCATTCGTAATCAATAATGCAGAAGATGATGCATCTAAGCTATATACTGGGAAAAGGTTATCAAATTGGGAGATGTGCAATTTATTTATGGTTAAGTAGAGTAGAGATAGAGGATTTAATGTTGTAAAGGATCGTGTTAGTCGTGAAAATGATGTCATCAGAAGAAGAGCTTATATTTGCAAGCATGGTCGGCATTACGATTCAAGTTCTAATAAAGAAACAGGAACTAAAAAAATATTATGTCAATGGCATGTAAATGCCTCTTGTTCTAAACATAAAAATCCAGATTCTCTTATTTTTATCAATAAGATTGTAAATGAGCATAATCATGAGTTGAATATTGATGCTATCAAGTTTGAACAAACAAAAAAGTTTAGTAAAGAAATGATGGATGACATAGAGTTCTTAACTAAACAATGTAGAATGAGTGCAACAGCACAAAAGCGGTATTTAGAAGACAAATATCCTTCTAAACCTATTTACAGTAAGGATTTATATGCAGCAATTAGTAAATTTCGTCCTACTGGCAAGTCCCTTTTGAATGATGCTGCAAGAATATCAAATTGGCTTGATAGTCAAAAAGAAAAAGACCCAAGATGGATTGTAGCAAGAGGATGAGATGAGGATAATACGCTTACATATTTAATGTGGATGACGCCCAATCAAGTTGAAAATTGGATACAGTTTAGTGACTGTGTTGTTAATAATGTTATACACAATACGAATAGATATGGGATGCCACTATCACTCTTCGTAGGATTTAATTCGGATAGGCAAAATATTCTTCTCGTACAAGAACTACTTATAGATGAAAGTCGGGATTCTTACATTTGGTTTTTTAACCAGATTTACAAGGCTACTAATATACAACCAACGGTGATAATGACTAATTCGGATCCTGCCATTGACGCTGCAGTAAAAGAAGTATTCCCAAATACATATCCAATCTATTGTGCATTTCATATAACTCAAAATCTTAATAAGAATCTTCGAAGCTTAATTGGCAATCAGTATAATAGCTTTCTCAAGGACTTTTATAAATGTAGAAACAGCTTAGCTCAGATTACGTTTCATGATCGATTTGCAAAATTAATTACTGACTATCCAAAAGGTAAACCTTATTTGGAAGGTTTGTATAAATTTAAGGAATATTGGGCCAATTCATATACATCTTTTAGATTCACTGGGGGCATGATTGCTACATCAAGAGTTGAAGGCATGAATGCATGCCTCAAAAGGTTGTTATATAATTCTGATGTTTCTCTTTACAAACTTATGAATGAAATACATAAGCTACTTGACCAACAAGATATAAAAAACCAATACCAATATTGGAAGCTTGCTATACCAACTATCAAAAATATTGAAAGTACAAATTTTTTGTTTATACAAGTAGACAAGTGCTGTCAAAATTTTTACCCCATGATTTTAAAGATGCAACGTTATAAGATTAATCAATTGCTCTATTATAGTGCATCTTTGTTTATTCAAGATACTTCACTTGATAATGAGGATGAGATTATTATATCAGACAATGAAGATGAGAATGTTGATAGTCCTAAAATTACTTTACAGCAATTATTGGAAGTCGTTGAACAGGATAATGTTGCCAAAATATGGAAAATCAAAATCAGAAATTCATTATTAGTGAAACATTATATTGTGTTATTAAAAAATAATTCATATATTTGTTCATATATTATGATCATTCAACAAGGTATTATCTGTAAATACTATCTCCAGGTTATGCTAAATAATAGCAAGGCTAAGTTTCATATTAGAATGATACCTTGTCGGTGGTACCAGAAAGATAAAGATGCATTATTCGAACCATTTATTATAGCTGATAAATATTATAATAAAGGACTTAACAATATTCAGCATAAAAACGATAAACCAATAACTTATCTATGTGCTATTGACAAAGATAAAATTGATTATGTTGAGCAACGTACAAGTGTTCTTGAGCAAAAGGCTATATATAGTATTCTTCATGGAGAGTATAAAAAGGCTTTACAAAAAGCTTTACAAACCAAGTCAAAGTCAAGACGTCTAATTGAAGTATTGCAAGAATTTACTAATGAGGACAATAACGAATTGTTAAGTGAAGATAGTTAAGATGATGATTTGACAAGTGATAATAAAAACTCAAATGCTAATGTATCTCAACAGTCTGAGCTACAAAATCAAAAAGAAAGCGAGACAGGGGAAGGCCACCTGGTACTAAACGGCTTAAAGCATCTCACGAAACAAATCAAGACAAAGCAAAACAGCAATGACGTTGTAAAAGATGTGGTAACTATGGTCACTACCAAAAAAACTGCAATGTTTAGAGCATCTTTACAACCTACATATGTACAGTCTGATGTCTCAATATATCGGTATAGCACATTTACAGAGGATAAAAATACATATCTCTGTTTCATATACAATTTTTTTTACTGTATGTTAGTATTAGAAAGATAGTATATAAGGTATATTGCTTATGTGCTTTTAGCAAAATTTATTGTTCACTTATTATAGTATCACAAGATACGAAAATATTATTTGTTAAGTAAGTATCATTAAGTACAGTACGTACAGTGCATACTGTATGTGCATAACAATAATATCCAAGATAATATACAGTCTTTATTTAATAGAGTCCATATTAATATCAGTATTATTTTGAGTATTATTGTTGTTTATCTTAATAATAGTATGTGAGTATTTGTCGCATTATTAGTTCTTGTTAGCTGCATGATTGTTGTCGTATGTATGTTACTATACAGGTGATTGAATATTTATATGTATATCGTTAAAGGACCCCGGACATCTCTGATATATGTTATATTTTTTTTTTAGCAAATTGCAGAAAATTTGATCTGAGGTCCAAATTTAAGTTTTAGCAAATTGAGATTAATTTTAAAAAAGGTTATATAAAGCATTTTGGCAAATTACAGCAATTTTATGCATGTAATATTTTATTTTTAGCAAATTACCTGCATTTTGCAAAAGAATCATACCCAAAAATAAAGCTATCTCATTTTTTGTACTACTATGATTTTTAAAAATTTAAAATGCTTAATTTTGAATTTTTTTGATTAAAAAATCCAAAATTAAGTATTTTCTTTTGAATTTTCAAGAAATATAAAAGTAAATATGCCAGAATAATATATTTTTATGTGCTGAACAAGTTTTTTTATGGCACAATATTAGAATCAATTAGTAAAATTTGGAGAATCATAGAATTTTTTAGTATTTTTATTAATAAAATTATATAAAATATTATAATTCTCCAAATTTTACTAATTGATCCTAACATTGTGCTCTAAGAAAACTTGTTCAGCACATAAAAATACATTATTCCGGCATATTTAATTTTATATTTCTTGAAAATTTAAGAGAAGATACTTAATTTTGGATTTTTTGATCAAAAAATCCAAAATTAGGCATCTTCTTTTAAATTTTTAAGAAATATAAAAGTAAATATGCCGGAATAATGTATTTTTATGTGCTGAACAAGTTTTCTTAGGGCACAATGTTAGAATCAATTAGTAAAATTTGGAGAATTATAATATTTTATATAATTTTATTAATAAAAATACCAAAAAATTTTATGATTCTCCAAATTTTACTAATTGATTCTAACTTTATGCTCTAAGAAAATTTGTTCAGCACTCAAAAATATATATATTATTTTGATTTATAAAAATAAATGTGATAATTTAGTTTTTAGCAAATTACTAAAAATTTATATGTAATAATTGAATTTTCAGCAAATTTACTTGATTTTAGAGGTAGCAAAAACCTCCAAATTTATGCAAATCATTTATGACCTATATTAGAGATGTCTGGGGTCCTATCGTTAAGATCTTTCAAGGTTCTGGCCCGGTTATAGTCTATTTATTCAGAAAAAATCTAGCTGATAATTTTGGTTGTATTAGTTAAAGTTAATAAATTTCAATCCAGAATTTTGTATAAAAATACTGTATATGGTTAGATGTACAAAAATGTAATTATTTGAATACAAAATAAATAATTTATTAGAAGTCAAATATAGGTATTTCATACTTATATATGTTATTCTGCAGAGGGCTATTATATTATATCATATGATATAGGGACTGGCGATGTAACGTCATGACGGCAAATTATATAACCCTATATTAAAAACATTTTTAAATATAACATTTTTTGCCAGCTAGCCGGGTATTATTTGCTTGTTCCATGTGACGAGAAACAACTAATTTAATTTGTATAGCCTAATCTATAATTGGTTTATATGTAATTTGGCTTAAATCACTGTATAATTCTAGATATTCTAGATTAGAGATCGATTGAACAGGTAATCCCAACTAGTGATGCCACTAAAATTGATTTTTGAAAAAGGCCTATTTCGTCTTCATTAAAAAAAACTAAAATTTTTTATAAGAAAGAGCAAATAAAATTTATATAAATATGTTCTTTATAATTTCGTCTATTTAAAAAAAATATCAAATAATTTCGTCTTTCAAGTAAAATAAGTCAAAAACAATTTCGTCTTTAAATTTAAATTTAGCGTTTTCAAACTTGAAATAATTTTATCCTCATGTATAATTCCAACTAGCCAGTGGTTTGAAAAATAGATTATATGACTTTTGTATATTTTAATTAGCTAATAAGCCAGAAATATATATATTATAATTAGTGTTCCACAAAAGATCCAGGTCTGGTCTGAGTCCAATTCGGTCTGTTGAACAGACTAAGTTTGGACCTTTGATTTATCAGAATCGATACGGGTTCGGACCCATACAAAGATCCGCCCAGGTAATACCTGGTCCGGTCATATTAGAATAATACAGATTGTTGATTGGCTGGTTTTTACTTTAGGATAACCAACATAAACGATATAAAATACTTATAAAATATGTTGACAAATTAATTATATAATCTTTTAATATTATGTAATACCAATATGTTATTATAAAAGTTTATTTTATATCCAGAATTTATGAAAACAGCTATAATTGTGTTTTTTTTTTTTGTTTTTTTTTAGCGAGGACATAGGGCTTAATCAACTATAGTATCTATAAATTTCACGAATCTGAACTGGACTCAGATCTAAGTGATACAAGTTCAGGACTAACTTTAGATTCGAACCAAAGTTTAGACCGGGTTCAGATTTTTAAAAATACCTGCCTGGTCTAAATTATGGGGACACTATATTATATATCTCTGGCTAGAGATATCTAAAAATGCTCTAAAAAAAAGGAAAAAATTAAGAATACAAAAAAAATATATAGTATAAAAAAATATATATAAGAAAAAATAAAAAATAAAAATAAAAATAAAATAAAAAAATAAAAAAAAAGCTAAATAAAAAAAAAGAATAGATAAAAATATAAAAAAAGTACTAAATAAAAAATATAAAAAAAAAATACATAAAAATAAAAAAAGCCAAAAAAATTATAAAAAAAATAAAAAAAAATAAGAAAAAAATAAAACAAATAAAAAAAAACTATAAAAAAAATCTATATAATACAAATGATTTAAATGTCTATTTACTATAAATTATATAAAATAATCTAAATATCTACCTGCTATAAAATCATAAAACTTAAGTGCTTATTTGCTATAAAATCATATATTTAAGTACGGATTTTACTAAAACGCATCTATGGTGTTTTACATCATATTACACAAACCTATTAGAATAGTCAATCAAAATTTATGATTAGGTATAACAAAAAATTTTATTTTATGTTTATTTTTTAAAAAAAAAAACATTCATATTACAAAATTTTGCTTATGAAACCACTTTTGGGACTCTAATAAAAAAAATTTCTTGCTAAATTTTGTATATACTAATGCCTGATAAAATCCCAGGCCTTAGGGTGCTGCCTAATATCTATTTACTATAGGGCTTACACCCTACCCCCAGGTAAGATCTATAAATAGAATTTTGGCCAATCAAATTTAACTAAGATAAGATTTTCTTGACTCTCCACCTCCTAAAATATTATCTAATAAATGTCAGCACCCTTATCCTAACCCTAAAGTAATTAAAATTTATTTTTTGTTTTGTAAAAATTTATTTTTTTGTTTTTATTACACAGATTTGCAAATTTAATTTATCTATGGTGATAAAATACCATAAGCGCGTTTTATAATAAGATTATAGCAGATCAGTATGGTATAGGTGAGCAAATCCGTATAGTATAGGCCAAATTTAAGATCTATACTATACCAATTAGCTATAATTCCTAACTTTAACCCTATACTGATCAGCTATAATTCCTAACCCTAACCCTAATATATATTATACCGGATCAGTATAGTATAAATTTAAAAATTCGGCCTATGCTATACAGATCTGCTCACCTACACCATACTGATCTGTGAAATACCTTTTTATAATAATTGTTTAAGTACTTACTTGCTATAAATTCATATAAAAAAAAGACTTAAGTGCCTACTTGCTATAATATAATTGATTGTAATATTCACAAAATTCAGTATAATAGTTATAAAAAAAAACATTAAAAAAAATTAAAAAAAAAAATTAAAAAAAAATTAGAAAAAAAAGTAAAAAAAATTAAAAAGGGATTATATATATGTTGAAGCCCAGATGCAAATTTGTAATTGTTAATTGGGCTAGCCCAGATGACAATTTTAATTTGGGCTACCATTTTTGTCCCAGATGCAAATTGCAGATTTTATATTAAAATCTATTAATATTATATAAATTAGAAATATTATATTTATAACACCGTGTTATACATAGCACCCTATTATGCAGACTAGTTATGGTTATAGTTAGAATTAGAGTTAGGGTTAGAATTAGGATTAGGATTAAAATTTATAGTAAAATTGCGAGAGGAGCATTTTTTGTTAATAATATAACAGGGGTTACCCTAGTAAAATTTTGAGATATTTGCGAATTTGAAAAGTGTTTTAATATAAGGTGTTATATAACACAGTGTTATGAATATAATTATTCAAATTCACAAATAAATCGACTAATCAAAATAAATAAATACCAAATTATATGATTACACTATTTGGAAATGAAAAAAAAAACTTTCATCAAAGATTTTTCTATGAGTTCTTGAACAAATTCGATAAAAATTTTTTTAAAATTAAATAAAAAAATTTTCATCGAATTTGATCAAGAACTCGTAGAAATATCTTTGATAAAAGTTTCTGTAAACAATTTTGGTACAGCTTTTTACGTTTTTGGAAATGTAAAAAAACTTTCATCAAATATATCTCTGCGAGTTCTTGACTAAATTCAATGAAAATTTTTTTATTTAAATTCCATGGATTCTTAGAATTAAAATAAAAAAATTTTCATTGAATTTAGTCAAGAACTCACAGAGATATCTTTAATAAAATTTCTTGTAAACAATTTTGATGCAGCTTCTTTGTAATCACGTTTTTGGAAATGAAAAAATCTTTTATCAAAGATATTTCTACAAGTTCTTGACCAAATTCTATTTAATTCTTTTTATTTAAATTCTATGAATTTGTAGATTAAAATAAAAAAATTTTTAGCAAATTTGGTCTAGAACTCATAAAGATATTTTTGATGAAAGTTCCTATAAACAATTTTGGTGCAGCTTCTTTGTTATATACGTTTTTGGAAATGAAAAAACTTTCATTAATAATATTTCTGCAAGTTCTTAACTAAATTCAATAAAATTTTTTTATTTAAATTCTATAAATTCTTAAAATTAAAATAAAAAAATTTTTATTGAATTTGGTCAAAAACTCACAAAGATATCTTTGATAAAAGTTCTTGTAAATAATTTTGGCACAGCTTCTTTATAATTACATTTTTGAAAATAAAAAACATTTATCAAAGATACTTCTATGAGTTCTTGACCAAATTCGATGAAAATTTTTTGATTTAAATTCTATGGATATGTAGAATTAAAACAACACAATTTTTATTGAATTTGGTCAAGAACTCGTAAAAAAATCTTTGATAAAATTTTTTTTTCATTTTTAAAAACGTGTTTATAAGAACTATAATTAAAGATATCTCTGTGAGTTCTTGACCAAATTCAATGAAAATTTTTTTATTTTAATGCTAAGAATCTATAGAATTTAAATAAAAAATTTCATTGAATTTGGTCAAGAACTCGCAGAGATATAGATATCTTTGATGAAAACTTGTTTTTCATTTCCAAAAACGTATATAACAAAGAAGCTGTGCTAAAATTGTTTATAGAAACTTCCATTGAAGATATCTTTACGAGTTTTTAACCAAATTCGCTGAAAATTTTTTTATTTTAATTCTACAAATTCATAGAATTTAAATAAAAAATTTTATCGAATTTGGTCAAGAACTTGTAAAGATATTTTTGATGAAAGATTTTTTTCATTTCCAAAATTGAGATAAGACTGTACCAAAATTGTTTACAAGAACTTTCATTGAAGATATCTCTGTGAGTTCTTGACCAAATTTAATGAAAATTTTTTTATTTGAATTTTAAGAATCCATAGAATTTAAATAAAAAAATTTTTATTGAATTTGGTTAAGAACTCACAAAGATATCTTTGATAAAAGATTTTTTTTATTTCCAAAAACATATATTACAAAAGGGAATATTGTTGTAGCACTATAGTATTATAGTGCTATAGCACTATGATATGACCCTTATCAATAGTAATAGTTTAATAAATTAATATATGCGATTATTGTTTGTGTAACTTTATCATCATAATATATGATCAGGCTTTTTTTATTTTTAGCTTTCTCTTGTTACTGCACTTTTGGAGATATTAGGCTGTACCTTTTTTATGCTGTTTTGTTTTTTTATTAATTTATACTAATCTTTGCTTTGACATTTTGTAGCTTTTGTCAGTTTCGCATCTCTTTTGGAATTGTCATTTCCGGAATCGTTCTTTTGGAGTTACTAGGCTGTTCTTTGTTTAGTTCTTACTAACTTTGCTTCAATTTTTAGCTTTTGTCAGTTTCACGTTATTTTGGGGGAGTTGCTGCTTTTGGTATCGCCTTTTTGGAGTCTCATCATAGATTTTGGTATACTATCATTTTTGGTGAGCCATTGTCATTTTTGTGTTTCTTACAAAGAAGTTGTCGTTTTTGGCATTATACTTTTTTTTTGTTTACTAACTTTAGCTTTGATCTTTTTAGCCTTTGCCCATTTTGCCGTCACTTTGGAGTCACTGTTTGGAATTTTGTTGTTATAAATTTCGGTGTGTTGTCATTTTGGTACTCTTTTAGAAATGCTGTTGTCACTTTCAGAGTTAGATATTTTACTAATTGTTGCTTTGACTTTTGTAGCTCTTATTCATTCGTCATCGCTTAGAGTCGCCCTTTTGAAGTCATCACTAGAATCATCATTCTTGGTGCTTTATTTTAGACGATATAGTATTTGAGTCTTTGTCTTGGTTCTGTTTCTTTAATTCATTTTTTATTGTGTAATATTTTGTTTACATCGTCTATTTTAGGCTATTGCTTTTAGTTTTAGACGAGTTTGTGGATCTTTGTTTGCTGATATAGTATTAGAGTAAATTGCCTGAGTTTGTTGAGCCACATTTTAGATATGGTTAGAGTGAACAGGCTGAATTTGTTGTGCTGAATTTTAGATAGGATTAGGGTGAGCAGCCTGAATATGTTGCGTTTTAGATAGGATTAGGTTTGGAAGTTTTTATTTTAATAAATATTTATTAATTAACAGATCATAATAAATTGAATTAAAATGAAACATGGGTTTCTATTTAGTATTCTAAAACCTACTTATACATGTTTAATATAAACTCTACTCTAAAGCTAATCTCTAAACTTAAGTATTGACTCTAAAAAGTGCAGCCAAAAATTTTATTTTTCTTGTAGCTTGTCAATTAATATTTTTTAATTCATTCTCAGTTTCCTATAAAATAAGGGAAGTGCAGAAAATTACGTAATTTTTTAGGGGGGTGGGGGGTCCCCAAATATCACGTCCTATATATATATATATAGTATAAATAGCCAATTATATTGAAGAAAATCGATTTTTAGTTAATCACAAATAGTTGCTACATAGTAAAGTCTAAATTTTATTAAGGAAATCGAAAAATATCGATTAAGTAAACTTATTCAGCAGATCATAATACACTTATCACAAAACTTTCATAAGTATTGGAGAACTTTTTATTATTTAACTTTTAACTTTCACGTTCATAGAATATATTTTTTTAAAAAATTTTAATTTTTTCGTCGAACGTAAAAATCAAAAGTCAATTAATAAAAAATTCTCTAATACTTATGAAAATTTTGTGGTAAGGGTATTTTGATCTGCTGAATAGGTTTAATTAATTGATTTTTTCGATTCACTTAGTAAAATTTAGACTTTACTATGTAGCGACTTATGTCGATTGTGGAGTAGCTTATTTTTAGGTTAAAGACGTTTTTGAGTTTTTTTTTAAATTTGATTGGTCAATAGTCCTATGACTAGGGGGGAGGGGTCAGGACCTATGTAAACCCTAATTACGTGATTTACTGCACTTCTCTAAGTGGTATGGGTTATGGTACAGATTGGTGTCGAGAATGCTCAAAATAGCACAGATCTTGTGGCATGTACAGAAACATTTTACAGATTAATGCAGTAAAAATGGCACAAACATTGCGGCAAAGGGTAGCACGTAATATCACATCATACGAAATGGATGTTCAGATAACACGTATCTGTACATTATACATGTATTGGCTCTTGGTACATGTTGGTTCGTTTTATGGAAAGTAAAAAATCTGTAAAGGATTTTTTTTAACAAAAAGAGCAATATTTCATAGTTTCACTAATAAAGCTTCTCTGTATGTCTTAACAAAAAAATTTCTTACAAAATTTTGCTTCATATGCAGTTAGCTTATTCATCTTATATTGATTACTTATGTAAATTTATATTTTAATGTTAATCCACTGCATTATCATAGTAGCATGTGAATTTGCATTTATTACTGTGCCAAATCCTGTGCCGATTTGACTAGTAAACTGCTACAAAACCTGAGCTATTTGCGGTTCAATTGGCACGAGCACATGGTCCTGAACCAACTCAGCCATATCCGTACAAATTCAGATCTTGACCCATGCCAATCTAATTATATTCTGGTACATTTTTCTTATAGGGATTCGAATTACTGATCACGTGATCCGATTTGATTAGTTGATTACCCTGGCGATACATCGCTATGGCAGTAAATTATAAAACCCTATATAAAATCAATTTTGCTCTTGGCTAAAATTAGTATGTATATAATACTTTATAAAAATATAATAAATTATATATAAATACTATAGCACTATAGTGCTATAGCACTATAGTTCCATAGCACTATAAAATAAATCCCTAAAAAAAAATTAAATAAATAAA
>QKWP01000129.1:59685-137376 GCA_003550325.1 Gigaspora rosea | reverse complement strand
AAAAACAATTAAATAAATAAAAAAAATTAAATAAATAAAAAAAAATTAAATAAATAAAAAAAATTAAATAAATAAAAAAAAATTAAATAAATAAAAAAAAATTAAATAAATAAAAAAGGATAATTATTTTTGGTGCGGGGTGCACCGTGTGCGGGGTATGATCACGGGGCATATATAAACAGTGATGATCATTGATAATCACTATTTTTTTTCTTTGTTGTAGATGTCTATTTCGCACCGTGTTGTCATTATTGGAGTCATTGTACTAGTAGGTGCTTTATAATGGGTTTGTCATCTGACTTGCTTCTGATGTCATGTTTAACTTTCCAATTTTCTTTTTAGGTCGTTGTGTCACATAATAGGTGGGTGTTGTCATTTCTTGTGTTTTCTTGATGGTGGATTTCGTCGTTTGATTTACTTCTGGTGTCACTCGCGTTGCATATTTTACTTCCCACTTTCTTTCTAGGTCATCCTTGGTTTTAGTTTCGCACCATATCAACTTTATAGGTGGATGTCGTCATTTCTTGTGTTTGACTTTATGGTGGATTTCGTCGTTTGATTTGCTCATGTCTAACTTCCGCTTTTTTTTCTAGGTTGTCAGTTTCGTGCCGTGTCTTCATTATAGGCGAATAACTGGCAGATATCATCGTTTCTTGTATTGATTATATGGTGGATTTCGTCGTTTGATTTGTTTATAGCATAGTTAATGTTCATGTCTAACTTCTCACTTTTTTTTCTAAGTCATTCTTGGTATCAGTTCACGCCGTATCACCACTGTAGATAGGTATCATCGTTTCTTGTGTTGGCTTTATTGTGGATTTCGTAGTTGACTTAACTTTCTACTTTTTCTTTAGGTGTTCTTGATGTCAATTTCGCGTCATGTAACTATTATATATAGGTATCGCTGTTGTTTTATAGTTGATTTGACTTGTTTTGGTATCGCTCATTTTGCATGTCTAACCTCCCACTTTATTTTTAGGTGTTCTTGGTGGTGGTATTGCTTAGTGTTAGATTGGAAATTGAGTAATATTAGGCGATTTGTTAGGTCTTTAGATAGGTTTTTTAATTTATTTTGAATATTCTATGCAACGATCCAATAATTTTTGTGTATATTAAAGTATTAGCTGTTCAATGTGAAAGTATCTGAGTATCTTTTTATCTCGAATCAATCACAGCTATATAGTAATTGATCACTGATGCATTAATGTGATTTATCGTATGATTTTTGCCTTTATTTATTTCATTTGAAGCATTGTATGATTTCGTATATGATTTTATGATGCTAGTAGTATTTAAGGGGAACAGAGGGTTTTTTTCTTTTTTTTTAGAAAAGTTAATTTCTGTTTTATCTGCAGTGATAGTACAGTACGCAAAAAAATTTTTAGAATATTCTAGAATAAATCATAAAACTATTCATATCTTAAATTTTTTCTTATGAAACTGCCTTTTATTTTCTAAGCAAATTCATTCCTTGCAAAATTTTGTATATAAATAGTTTATATATCATATGCGTACTATATGTATTTCACATACTATACACACTATACAACTATACGTACAGTACGTACTGTACGTACTGTACGCTAAAGAAATTCAGACATCATATAAATGGCATATTACTATTTATCTGCTTAACCGACTTTGGTTTTTTCAACCCGCCCTACCTAGCTCTCGTGCATGAACTTGGCACTTATATAAACTCGTGACTCACGAAATAAACTCAGAAGAGTTCTCGAATTATCAGATTGAATTACTTATTTGAGTTTTGTTCGAATGATTCAGGTCATGGTAATTATTCATTTATAAATTGCGTTACAAAGGCAAATATTAGATTAGTGTTGGGGTGAGTGCTCAGTTAGGGTTTGGGTTAGGGTCGCTCAGTTAGGGTTTGGGTTAGGGTCATTCATTTTTATATGAGGGCAAAATTTTGATGGCAATACTGGGTTACGTCACAGTGCGCCTTGCACCAATATAATGCGAATTAAAAAATAAGTCCGAATTAAAAATATAAGTCAATTAAAAATTGATCGATTCTGATCCAGCCGACCATTAGTCCGATGCATTCTGATGCATTTGACCCAGAATTTCGGACCCGCACACGGTGCACCCTGCACCAAAAATAAACGCCCAATAAAAAAAATTAAATAAATAAAAAAAAATTAAATAAATAAAAAAAATTAAAAAATAAAAAAAAATTAAATAAATAAAAAAAAATTAAAAAATAAAAAAAAATTAAATAAATAAAAAAATTAAATAAATAAAAAAAAATTAAATAAATAAAAAAAAATTAAATGTTGCTAACTTGCACCCAAGGTGACATCACCTACTTCGGAAATCGGGTCAGGAGCTGGGTCGGAAGCCCGGACGGACCCACAGTCACAACATTATTATTACAGTATTACTGTATTACGAATTTATTATATTATATTTGCAAAGTACAATTTCAACACTAAAACAACAATAATACTCATGTCGCAAAGTACAACTCTTAAACCTAAATATCTTAACCGCTATATCCCAACTATTTTAACTTTAAAGCCTGAGTATACAAACTTCACCAAAATACCAAAAGAAATGAGCCAAAAATCTAGCAAAGTACGTCAACGACGATGACAATAATGTCCCACCAACGTTGAATCACAACGACTTTAATAAAGGAGTCTTCATTACCAACAACATCAACGTCTTTTTACAACACTTAAAAAACAGAAGTGCTGGTAACATGTTAATAGACCAAACAAAAGAACAACTTACAAATAAAAGATACTTTCCAGAATTCCCAGAAAACCCAAGAGAAGCCCTTTATAATACCTAAAAACTCATCTAAACCCAATCTAGCTGCAAGTAAAATTATCCCAAACTAACCCTAACCCTAAATCAAAAAAAGAGAAGATATTAGTAACGTGTTAAAAACTAGAACAAAATAACGAACAAATAAATTCACGCTTCCCAAATTCTCAGGATGCACTTACAAACCAGAACAAGCAACAACAAATAGAACCACATAACCCAGAATTCAACAAGCTTCTATAATACTAGGACAAAGACACAGAAACGTTCCATAATTCCCAGAAAATCAAACCCTAACCTAACCACAAGTAAACTTAACCTTAACCCTAAATAAAAAAAAAAGAAGGCATTAGTAACACGTTAAAAACCAGAACAAAAAACGAACAAATAAATTCACACTTCCCGAATTCCCAAAATGCGCTTACAGACCAGGACGAGCAACAACAAATAGAACCACATATTCTGGAATTTCAACAAGCTTAAATAATACTAGGGCGAAGACACAGAAACGTTCCAGAATTCCAAAGAGAAGCCGTTCATAATACCTAAAAGCTCCTCTAACCCAAACCTAACCGCAAATAAAATTATCCCAAACCAACCCTAACCCTAAATAAAAAAAAAAGAAGGCATTAGTAACGCACTAAAAACTAGAACAAAAAACAAACAAATAAATTCACACTTCCCAGATTCCCAAGACACGCTTACAAGCAACAACAAATAGAACCACATATTTTGGAATTCCAACAAGCTTTTATAATACTAGGGCAAAGATACAAAAACATTCCGGAATTCCCAAAAAAGCCAAGAGAAGTCCTTCATAATACCTAAAAACTCCTCTAACCCTAACCTAACCGCAAGTAAAATTATCCTAAACTAATCCTAACTCTAAATAAAAAAAAGAGAAGGTATTAGTAACACGTTAAAAACCAGAAAAAAATGAACAAATAAATTTACACTTCCCGGATTCCCAAGACGCCCATGCAGACCAGGACGAAATAAAAGCGAAAAAAAAACTGATAATCATTATCAGTTTATATATCCCGTGATCAGGGGTAAACAATATAATCGGATGATCTTCAACCGATATAGGTGATATCACCTAGGGTGAAAATTAGTTAAAATCAAAAAAATTAAATAAATAAAAAAATTAAAAATCATTTTAAAAATAAAAAAATTAAATTAAATAAAAATAAAAAAAAAGTAAGAAAAAAATTTAAAAAATTTTAAAATTATTATAAGTTAAAAAATAAATAAATAAATAATAAAAAAACGATAAGTTTTAGATGTAAAATAATTTAAAATAAAAAAAACAATTAAATAAAACGATAAAAAAACAAACTGATAAAAAAAAACAAAAAGATAAAAAAAAACAATAAGAAAAAAAAAAAAAAAAATTAAAAAAAATTTTAAGTAGTAAAAATTAATNAAAAAACAAAAAAAAATTGATAAAAATATAAAAAAATAAACGATAGAAAACAAAAAAAAGATAAAAAAAACTGTTAATTAAAAAAAAATAAATAAAAATTTAAAAAATTAAAATTAAAAAAAATTGTATTAAAAAAAATAAAAAAAATTTAAAAAACAATAAAAAAAAATAAAAAAATACAATAAAAAAAACCAAAATTAAAAAAAAACAGTAAAAAACTAATAATAATAATAATATATTGTTGTATATAGTAGCTGCGCGAAAAAAAAAGTGAATAAAAAATAACATATTTGCTTTATTTATTTATTTATTTATTGTTTCCTGCGCATATATGCAATATGGTGGAAATAAAATTTCCAGCCTTACTATGAAAATAACCAGAAATTTACTTTTATTCCCACCATTGCATATATGCGCTATAGATGCAATCCCGTTATCTATCACTAGTTAATACTTTATTTATCAGATACCCGATATATTTCAAATTAAAAAAAATTTTAAGTAGTAAAAATTAATTTTTATATTGTAAAAGATAAATTTTTTTGAATATATAGCAATAATTTAAAATTATAATATATGTAGATTAAAAATTATTTTTATTACACATACACATCGAGTACCCAATATATCCAAACTATACGATATATGTATGATAGGTCATCGATATGCAGTATTTTATATATTTTTTCAATTATAGTAATATGGTACCCGATAGGTACCCAATATATTGGATTTTGACCTGTATAGTATCCATATGTCCACCACTTTATCCACATTATCTAATATCATTACTTCCAATTTGGTGTGTATTGCCAGGTAGGCGCTTTATGCTTCCAAATTGGTATACCCGGAAAATTCCTTATTAGCATACTTCTCAGGGGTTCGTATCTTAAGTCATGCAGCTGTCTCTACCCAATTGGGTAAGTATCTCAAGCCTGCATGCTGCCGCAACCAGCTGATTTTTCTGCGACTTGGGGACTCAGGATTTAACGTTCTGAATTCAGAAATGTGCAAACAACTGTACTTTCTGCTATGGTGACAAGGTTCCTGGACATGTTTTGCAAATGCTTCCAGTGCTGGATATAGTTGAATGGCATTATAAGGCTAGGGAAAACCCGATTACCACTATATGCATTTATATTAGCATATATCCGTATTGGTGGTCCCAGATCCTCTTAGTGTCCGAAGACTTCCATATGGGTACACCTAGTGCTCCATTGGGTCTTGAACCTACACACCTTCATGCTTCCACTTTTTATTGGCCGATTAGTTTTGTCTGCCCTTGCAAAGTTTACTAAACCCTAGTACCTAGTTAGTCATTCTTTGGATCCTTTTTTTCTAGTCATTCCAGATTGCCAATCTAGTTGGTCCAGAAGAATCAGTCCACCAGGCTTTAAGTGCCCAAGGTCTCCCTTTTCTTGGTTCATACTTCTGTAACACATGCTCTTTTCTTCTAGTGCGACTCCGGCGGCCAGATTGGTGGGTCCCTTTGCTATAGGGGCTCTTGCCCATCCAATTTTTCCCGGTCAGTCACCACTAAGATCCTTTTCTCTGATACTGTCAAAAGTCCAGCTACCTCCCACTCAGGACTTGCCAAACAGTTTTCAATTGTTCCAGTCCCTTGAATTTGTTAGTATAAACTAATACAACTATACTAAAGAATTTTTGATATTTGTATTTAAAAACTAAATCATAATTAGAAATATTTTCATTATTAACAATCTTATATATATATTAAAATCAGGATTTTTTTTTTATCATTAATAAAATACTCGATGTCTGAATATTTCTGATTTGAATTTACTAGCAACTAATAAAATGCTAGTTCTAATACTATGTGATGCCAGCTAAATAAACTGTCAAGAATAGTTATATTACACAAATCAAATACTAGTTATAAAAACAAAAATAATTTTTATTTTAAATATAATAATAATATATAATATTTAAGATATATATAATGATAGATAAAATAATATTTAGCTAATAAAAAATAATATTGGCCAGTGCGAAAAGATAGATACCTCAATATTTTAATTAAAAAGTACTACTAATAAAAGTTTTTAAATTATTAATAATATTATTAAAAAATTTTTACAATTAAATAACTATAGTATAAACTATTAGTTTTTATTAATTATATTATTTTATATTTCTTTTATATAAAAATAGATAAAAGCTAACTTTTTAAATAAAAAAAAATTACAAAAAATTTTTTCTTAAAAAAATAGATTTTAATTAATATCTTAATGAATTTGAAAGTTTAAAGCTTGACACTATGCAAGTGACTAGCTATAGATTCAATAAAACTATATTTAAAATTTCATAAAAAAAATAATCACTAGATAAAAAGTTATTAAATATTAAAGTTGATATATTTGTATTAAAAATCATTAATTTACTAGGATTTTATTTTTTGGTGCACCTGCACCTAAGAATGGTAAAGTCAGTCCAGGTCCGGTCTTGGTCCTAGGACTTGTAAGTCCTATCACATGAACCTAAGGACCAGGTCCTCATATAATAAGCCCCAGAATTTATGCTCGACCAATAGGATTAAGTCCTTGCTAATACTTTGTTTACTGTTTTATTACTAATATTTTTAAGTTCTATATTAGGACCTATTGTGGACCTATGGACCTAGGTCCTAAAATCGGGACCTAGTCTTTAAAGACCAGGTCCCAAAACCAGGTTCCAAAGTCCCGGACTTAAGGACTTTGCCATCCCTACCTGCACCACGGTGCACCCCTTATATAATACAATATATAATGATCGATATGTGCATCACGGGATACATAAATTGCTATATGATCAATACTGTAACACACAGTGTTGGACTATGACCTTTTATGATCTATATGATCTTTGTGACTAGTCATAAGTTATTTGGTCATAAAAAGAGGATTATGACCTTATGACCTAAGATAAAAAAAATTAACTAATTAAAAAGCAATATTTATACTAGCTAATTGATTATAGTTTTTTTGATGATGATTGAGAAAAGTTTCTGAGATCCTAAATTATCTATCAATTTATATTTTCAATTTGTCTAACTTAAATTTGTCTAATAAAAAGATCACCAGAAAAATATCAGTATATGTCACAGGAATGGAGGAATAGAGTAATATTGCAGTATTGAAGATTTCACATAGTATATCATTATATTATAAATTAAATAGTATATGTATATACACAAAATCTTGCATCTTATTGGATAAATGCATATAGCGAAGCAGGATATAAGTACATATAGGTCGTCTCATTAACGGTGATACAACCATATATTACTATTACAAGTTAATAAAATAAATATGCAACCCCTAATTAATTAATAAAGCAAAATAGCCAAGGTTCTGGGAAAGTATATATTATAATCGTAAAGTTACGTGCATATATGTATTATTCACTAGTCATATGCTTTGAATTACAAATCTGTGATTTTGTAATTAATGATCATTAATATTCGGAGAATAAATTCGCTATAAATAAAATTTTTTAACTTAATATACAAAACGTAATTTATTTATTAAGTAGAAGTATTCGCTATTATTTTATATTCGCCATAAAATTTTTATAAGATTTAAATGACTTTTAAACTTTTTACTTATAGTTAAAGTTTTAGTCAAAAAAATTCATCGATTTTTTGAAAAGAAAGTTTGGTCATTAAAATATACAAATTGGCATTGGAAACATTGCATAAATTATTTAGAAAAATATTCTATATATTCGAAAATATATAACTTTAAATTTTTATAGCAATATACGAAAAATTTTTTTATAAAACTGTTAAATTAATAAACGAGTCAAAAAATAAAAAAATATGCAAAAAATTTTTATTAAGTTCATTTTGATCGTTTGAATAATTTTGAGAGTTTAAAAAATTTTTAATATATTATCGTGAAAATTTAATAATATATTTTCAAAATAAGAAACAATTTAGCTAGTCAAAATTTTTTACTTGCAATAAAATTTTGTTCGTTTTGGTAAGTTAAAGTTTTTTTAAATTTTCTTGAAAATCAAAAAAAATTTTTATAAGCATACAAATCGCAAAACCGATTAGTTAAAGGGCATCAAAATTTATAAAATTTTATTTTATGTATAATATATTATTATGAATATAAAATTTAGTAGATAAAAGCAATGTGCTAATAAAAAAAAACTTTTACATATAAAGAATTTGGCTTACATTTACTTGCTTCAAGAAGGTTTTACGATTGATCAAATTCATCGGTATCAGTATTGCTATCTTCGTCACCTTCATCACCTATACCAATTTCAATCGTCTCCCAGTATTCTTTTGCTTTATTTAAACACTTTTTCCAGCAGAAAACAACAACTTCTGATGTTATTTCCTTTTGAAATTTACAGAGCAACAAATTACGAAGAAAAAAAATATCAGGTGGCTACCACTCTCCTGCAACTTTATTTTTTATAGCACCCTATACTATTTTAATTGGTTGTATTTCACAATGGTATAGGGGAGTATAAAACAATTTATAACCAAACTTATTAGCTATAGTAATGGTAGCAAAGAGAATTTTTTTTTTTATTTCATAAAGCTCTGTCTTAGTCATTTTAGAGTTAAACCCAATATCATGAGCACTTAATCATTCTACCATTGCATTTTTATTCCAGTTTGAATTCGGCATAGGTTCAGCACAGCGTTTATGGTATCTTGTACCATCCAAATGAAATATGCAAGGTTCATAGTCGGATTTGAGGATTTCACAAAGATTTTCAAAAATTTTTTCAAAGACCTCCGCATTGAAATTACTATGATAGTCAACTTCATCAGGAATGATATTAGCATTTTTAACAGCATCGGGAACTGTTTCCCATTCTTTTGAATTTTTTTTTTCTTCCTTTTCGAGTTGATGGTTTCGTGGTAGAATCCCAGATAAGAAGTGATTGATGAACTAACTCAGCTTTCATTTGATTGTTAGTACGATCCTAAAAAATAACAATTGCTCCAAAAATGACGAGCATAGGACCCCTTCCCTTTTTATAAACAATACCATCTTTTGGAAGCCAGGTAAGATTTTAGTTATGATGCATATGACAGTAAGATTCGTCAAGAAAAACTTTAGGTAAAGTTGGCATTTCATTTTTGTCTTGAATGTTTTCAAATCGCCAATAAAGATATTGTGCACAGTACGCGATATTTTTAGGAGACTTATGTAGGATGTTTTGCCATTCTCCTTTATCATAATGGTATCCAAGTTTCTTTAAATGACGAGCCAGTTGTGCTTTTAATACTGAAAAACCCAACTCAGTTAAGTCTAAAATGAGCATTCGAAGAGAAAGTGGAATTCTATTTTTATTTGCAGCTAAAATAAGGTCTTGGATAGCTTTTATATAATCTGTTTTAAGAGTTCTAGAAGACCGATGACCTTGTTCTGATGCTATAACTACCTCAGTTTTATTGAATTCTGCAAGTACACGAGCAACAGTTGCTTCGCCAACTCTTGTTGCCAGAGAAACTTCTTTGCGCAGATTAATAATCTCAAGAGAATGAATATAATTATAAACAGATAAACCCATTTTCTTCTCATTAGTAGTTAGAGCGATAGGACTACGTTCACATTGGTCCATAATAAATTTAGTGTTAGATGTACTTTAATAATCGCAATAATTAAAGTTTATAAGTTGCCATAGCAATCTAAAAATTGGCTATAGATTTTAGCGATATAATTTAAGGCTAAACTTTAATTACTTCCTAAATTCAGTAAACGAGATAAAAAAAGTTGTTTACATCTTGTTACCGTCAAGACATTATTGACTATATATGCATACATCATATACATTTTTTGCGCCAAAATGTAAAGCCTAAAATAGAAAATAGTATGAAATTAAAAGAAATTTTATAAAAGTAAATTAAAGAAGATTTTATAAATATTTACTATTACTGCGGCCTAAGTAAATTTTTTTTTCTGACTCCTGTGGTTTTAAAAATGTTAAGATTATTAATAATGTCCAAATGGGTTAGTTATAATAACTTCTCAAAGTTTGATTATGATTTATAAAATCTGCAGATTATATGATAAGTATCAATCAAATTTGAGAAGATATTACGATTAATTCACTAGGCCCAGTATTAATAATCTTAAGATTTTTTAGAAGTATAAAATGTTGGTTACCTCTTGTTTACCGTCAAGATATTTTTGACTATATATGCATATATCATATACACTTTTTTGTACCAAAATGTAAAGCCTAAATAGAAAATTGTATGAAATTAAAAGTAATTTTATAAAGGTAAATTAAAGAAGATTTAAAAATATATACATGTCACTCTGGTTATACCGACATTTGGATATAACGACACTATAGTAAAATCTTTCTATACTGACATTTTTTTCAAAATTTAATATAAAATGTCAGTACAATTCACTGTATCGACATTTTGAATTTTTTTACTAATGAACCAAAAATGTCGATATAACGAGAGTAACGTGTACCATTACTGCAATTTTTTTTCTAACTCCTGTGGTTCTAAAAACGATAAGATTATTAATAATGTCCAAAGTGGGTTAGTTATAATAACTTCTCAAATTTGATTAACGAGTTATAAAATCGCAGATCATATGATAAGTATTAAGAAGATATTCGATTAATTCACTAGGCCCAGTCTTAATAATCTTAAGATTTTTTAGAAGTATAAAAAAGTTGTTTACCTCTTGTTTATTGTTAAAACATTATTGACTATATATGCATACATCGTATACACTTTTTTGCACCAAAATGTAAAGCCTAAAATAGAAAATCATGTGAAATTAAAAGTAATTTTATAAAGGTAAATTAAAGAAGATTTTAAAAATATATGCGGCCTAAGTAAAATTTTTTCTGACTCCCGTGGTTCTAAAAACGACAAAATTATTAATAATCCCCAAAGTGGGTTAGTTATAATAACTTCTCAAATTTGATTAACGTGTTATAAAATCTGTAGATCATGTGATAAGTATCGATCAAATTTGAGAAGATATTACAATTAGGGAATAGAAATTTGTCGCACCCCCGATTCGGCCAATCAAATCGCACGATTTTGTAGGCAAAAAATTTTATTTTTTAAAAATTCAAAATTTTACTAGTAAAATATAAAATAAATAAGTGATATCAAAGCATATAATGTAAAATTTTATTTTGAACAACCTTTTCTAAGTCATAAAGATAGATTATCTTAGTAAAAAAAACGTTTTATAAGAAAAATCAAAAATTTCGAACGTTAGCACATATAAAACTTTTTTTTTACTAATATAAATCTATCTTTACGTTTAAGAATTATATGTAAAATTTTATGCTAAACAACTTTTTCTAAGTTAAAAAGGTAGATTGTTTTAGTAAAAAAAAAGTTTTATATGTGCTAACTTTGGAAATTTTTGATTTTTCTTATAAACCGTTTTTTTTTACTAAGATAATCTATCTTTATGACTTAGAAAAGGTTGTTCAAAATAAAATTTTACATTATATGCTTTGATATCGCTTATTTATTTTATATTTTACTAGTAAAATTTTGAATTTTTAAAAAATAAAATTTTTTTGTCTATAAAATCGTGCGATTTGATTGACCGAACCAGGGGTGCGACATGTCGCGGGTGCGACAAATTTATTTTCCCTTACAATTAATTCACTAGGCCTAGTATTAATAATTTTAAGATTTTTTATAAGTATAAATACTATACAAACAAATTTAATTAAAAATTAAAAAGTTTATATAGTACTGAATTCACTTTTAGATTACTTTTTATTATACTTTTCTTAATTTTTAATTTTTTAATCATTTAATTTAAAAGTTTATAGGAAAATTTCAGGTAAAATTATTATATATAATTTTTTTTTTACTTGACCGAATTTTTGAAGCTATTAAAAGTATTAATTTTGGCAAAAAAAAGCATTTATCTATATTGAAATATAATCAATATTTTTGAAATAGTTGCAATTATAATATTAGCCAACTAAATAAGGAATTTAATTATTGCATTTGCTCAATATAAGATATGGCTATATGTAATAATAATTAAGAGATTTTATTAATTATTTTTTTTTCTCTAATGCTAGACTAAGTACTTGCAACGTATCATAGCATAATAGAGTTTTTTGAGTGTTTTTACTTAGTAGGAATTAAAAGTAATATGCATAATATAAGTTTTTAACTGCTAAAAAAATTACTTTTACTAGCTAATTCTTACTACTAAAAAATTTATATTGGCTAAATTAGGGTTTTGAATATAAGAGATAAAGGTACAAAAATTATTATTGGTTAATAAAACATTTGGATTATATTTAAAAAAATAAGTATTATTTTGTTTTAAATAAATATAAATTATTTTTGTATCACCATTAATGAGAAGACCAAATAAATACATATAGAAACTTCGCATATTTTGTGTTGAAATCCCTAAATTTCACTAATTTCATTATGATCTGCAACATTTACTTTATATATGTATATATTTTGCAAATTTTGATATACTTTTGAGTAAATTATTGCCAGTACTGCAGTATATAGATCTTGCATTTTGAATTGTTGATTATTTTTTAGAGATGTTAGAAGCCATATAACTATTTGGATTAATCAACTAAGATGATTATATATTTTATACTTGCATATACCGTATTGTCGCAAAATAACGGGCATGGGCGTTATTTAGAGATTTGGCCCAAATTAAGCTTAATTTAGGCCGAAATTTGTAATTTCACTCCTGTGCGTTATTTAGAGGTAATACGGTAATTTGCTTGTATAAGCAAATGGTATAAAGAATAGTATACATATTAATCTAGATATATATATTAAAGCTTAAATATAATACTTTTAAGAATTTGAGTCACAAACTAAAGCAATTTATATTTAAAATATAGTAATTTTATATAATAGTTATATGTCCAGGTCATAATTAGTCATATGACTAATAGTCATATTGGTCATAAAAACAAGTCATAATTTATATAACCAAAACTTATATGACTATTATTATATGACCATTATGACTAGTGATCATATAAAAAATATAATATGATCACATTTTTGGCCAACACTAGTAGCACATGACACTTAACCACTATATATGTGATCGACACGTTTACATGCACACGTTATCATAAAAATTAAGTATAAGACTCGAACATTAGCAATTTATCCCACCTATAGGCTTTAAACTAGGCAGGTGACGATTTTGTCTATAGAGCCTTCTAACCTTAGCAATTATAGGTTCTAAACTGACCCTGCTTCTAACTTTAGTATCAAAAAAAGAAAATACTATACTAATACTTCCTTTGTTGACTAGCTTCGCTGGTCTGTTGCAATCGCTATGCTATAGCTGTTGCTTCTGCTTCACTAAGTTTAACTAAAGCATAGACCATTATAGGCTCTAAACTGATCCTGACTCTAATCTTAACATTACTTAGCTTTAAGCATATCTTAATAACTGCTATATATAGCATCTAAACGAATATATGTAATACGTATTTTAACATAGTTCTAAGTCAAATCAATAAATCTGTTTTTTAAACAGCAATTTCACTATTTTACACTGCAAATATATTATAAAATAATGTATTACTCCAAACTAATTCCAGCCTTAACTTTTTAATAAAGACAGAAAATATATGCTTTATTAGCTATTAATATACAATTGATATACAAAAGTACAATCAACATACAAAACCGCAATCGACATAAACCCTAACTCTAAACCTTAACAAGCTAAACATAAATTCTATCCACTAACCAGTACCAAAACCACGAAACAATGCAAATATCCACAGAATTACAATGACAGCAAGACTATTAAGTTACTGAATTCACGAAGCCAAAGAACCAGCTATAGTACCACTAATAACAACGATGACTTCATTTCCATCGACGAATTCACCTCCAATGACGAATTCACCACCAACGAATTTACTACCAATAATGAATTCACCACCAACAGCATACCAGTACGACAAAATTAACAAAACCCGTGGCTAGGGTTCAGCGCACAGGGGCATGGGGCATGCCCCTGAGGGCATGCCCATAGGGCATGCCTATGGGCATGCCATATGGCCAAAAGGCATGCCCATACTTAATCCCAACCTAACCCTAACCTATAGAAACTTTAATACACCAAAAATATATTATAGTCTATAAACTTCTAATCTAATTGTCCAATTCAATATCATGATTGGGTTATATGTTGAGCTTTAAAATGTGAATTTTATATATCATATGATTTTGCACGAAATATAATATACAGTAGAATAAAATTTTGAACTCAAAAATTATAGATATACATAGTAGCTCTCAATATGACGTAGTACCTCAGGCACATAGTGAGGAATTTTTTAAAATCCGCTTTATCGAGAGTTTTATTAGTAAATCCATTATATCAAGTAGTATTTATTATAATATGGAATTGAATCTTGATCCATTATATCAACATTTTACTTAGTCTCTGTTATATCGAGAGCCAATATATAGTAATGCTTTATAAAGCAAATTTAAATGAAAAAAAAAGAATTCTATTAATGCAAATCCTGTGATTTATGTTATATGATTGGCTAATAACGGGTTGCAATCACATAACTTAAATGGGCATGCCCTTTGGGCATGCCTCGACCTAATGGCATGCCCATATGAGCATGCCAAATTTTTTACCCGTGCCCCGAACCTTACCCGTGGCCCACCAGAATGACAAAGCAAAAAGATCAGAAACTAGCAAGAGAACCTGTACTGACTATTCTAGAAAGCATTATTGAAAACAAAACCAAAAAAGGTATAGAAGAGTTTCAAGTAATGAAAAAAAAGAAACCAACCCAAAAATGCGGACATAATCACAACAACTAACCTGTCTTGAAAAATAAAGGTGTTAGTTAACGTATTTCATACAAGAAAAAAACTACAAAATACAGTAGTACACCTATTGTTCAAAATACCAGAGGGAACTTGCGATTACACAACACCTGAAATAACGAAATTTGTTACTTGAAGAGAAGAAGCACTACTTAAGCAAACACACGTAAACAAAAAGAAGCCACCAGAAACATGACTATAGTAAAAGTAGCATTAGCGAAAGAACTCTATTTCGTCAGTACCAGTAACAACAGCAGCAGTAAAACGACGGTATTAGTACAATGACAGTATCAGTAATAACGACACTAGTAATGGTGACACCAGTAACGACTAGTGATGCCACTGAAATTGATTTTTGAAAAAGGCCTATTTCGTCTTCATTAGAGAAAATTAAAATTTTTTATAAGGAAGAGCAAATAAAATTTATATAGATATGTTTCTTATAATTTCGTCTATTCAAAAAAAGTATTAAATAATTTCGTCTTTCAAATAAAATAGGTCAAAAACAATTTCGTCTTCAAATTTTAATTTCGGGTTTTAGAACCCGAAATGCTTTCGTCCTCATGTATAGTAACGACGACACTAGTAATGACAAAATTCTATAAATAGGGAAAAGAAAGCAGCTTAGTTAAACGCATCACAAACCAAAAAAACAGAAACAAAATAAAAAAAAACTAGAAAAAAATTGTAGAAAAAAATGGTAATTATCAATAATGATGATCACAATTTATCCCCATGATCAGGAGGTGCACTACGATGTATGGTGCACTAAAATATAATTCCCTAATAATAATAAATAAAAAAAATTTATAATTAAATTGCGAAAACTTGCGAAAACTTGCAAAAACCTGTAAAATGTTCAAAAAGCATGATTATGTGAATATAATAATTATTAATTGATATCATATCAGATATATATCGATATATATCGATTAATATCGATATATATCGATTATTATTACTATCAATAGTAATCGGCAGGGGGTATGGGTATCGATATATATCCTACCGGTTAGTAATCGATATATATCTATATATAAAATTTGTTGATGCAAGTACTGGTAGAGGTCTTCTTTATATTCCTGCCAGTTCTCTTGTGTGGCCTTGTTGTATTCGTATACTGTTCTAGTGATCTTCTTTTTACGCACTTCTACAATGCTAATTCTACCAAGTAATTCTTCAACTTGCATTTCCACGTCAATCAGTGCATGATCACTACAAGTCACATAGTCCATGCTATGAATTTCTGCTCCCAATAATGTGTCTGTTAGCCCTTTTGAAAGCCAGATCTGATTGATTCTGGTTTTAGACCTGCAATTGGACCAAGTATATGCCCTCAATATCGGGTTCAACCGGCAAAAAGCATCCTTAAAACCTTGACCTAACAACCAACTATACAGAGGTAATCTTTTTTTGCCCGGGTTTTCAGCTGACCCCTATTTGTCTAGTGCAGGATCCAAAATGTGGTTGAAGTCACCCATTACAATAAACTGTGTTTTGACAGTTCTCTTCATATACCTTTTGACAATCTCTTGTTGAACCCGTTTGATTTTATCTTTATCGTTTGGGGGTAAATAAACCGTAATAACGACTATTTCTAGTTGTCTAAAATAAAAAGCTGCTTCGATCATAAATTCACTATGTCTACCCACCTGACCTAAATGTTTTTCCCAATCCTTCCTTACGAGAAAACTGACACCTGAACCCTTTTTCTTGTTTGCATCACTGCTTGACCAAAACCTGTTATAGTTTACCAAATTCCTTATTAGAAAAAAACCTTCTTTAGCTGAAACATTTGACTCCACAAGTCCTATAACCGCATAGTCCCTTGTTTCTATCCATTTTCCAAGCATTTCTAACTTGTGTCCATTTGAATTTTTGATTCCATTAATGTTATGACTTGCTACTTTGAATATAATTTCTTCGCCATCTTTAAACCGCTTTAGAATACTGGCAGTCCTACCTTGTTGGACTCCAGCCTACTTACTTGAGAACCTTCTCCTTCTGCTTCTAAGTATATTGGCCTAAATTCTTTTTGTTTTTTGAAAACTTCGTATTCACTTTTAAGAAACCTATCTATTTCGAAACCCTTCTTGTGTATTGTCTTTTGAGAAAATGCTGCATTAACTTGCACTATTGGTGTTTTATTTTTAGGAGGATACAGCTTCTTCTCTTTTCCCTTTGAGACGCCTGGGGCGCTATTTAGGAGCGAAGAGCAGGCTGTACCTGCTCTACACTTCCATATTTTTCTTCTATTCTAGCTAGTCTTTTTAAGATTTCCTCCAACATTCCTATGTTAGGATGTTCCTCTTTGTGTTTCTGGAATCTTATCTGATTATTTTGGCTGTATTTCTGTTGAAACCTCATCTGCTTTCCATCGTTTTTATCACTATTTCTTCCATTAATACTATTGCTAATATTTGTTAATGGCACTCTCTTCAGAGAATCTTCATTTCTTTGTATGGAAATCTCTTTCGGACAATCCTCCTGTTTATATTTGGACACATATTACGTTCTTGTTTTCTTCTATTGTCAGGTGCTCCTATGTTGGTTTCCCAAAACAATTTAGTGCTATAATAGTATACTGTTCCCTTCAATGCATTTTCCAGATCTTCTGCTGTTTCAAAATAAACCGTTGCCAGACCTCTTTGATTTCCATTGCTGTTTGCCAATATATAAACTGCTTTTGCATTAAACCTCTTCATTTGTCTTAATAAAGCAGATTCTACTGCCAATTTTGGTACATTTTTGATGATTGCTCTATAAGCACTCCTGCTTGTTAATGTTTCTGTATCAAACCTTCCATGTGTCAAATGAACAACCTTTCCTTAATCAAAATGTACTGTTCACATTTTCTCTAATAGATTCTTTTTAGACTCGTTGCGTAAAACTAATTCAATGTAGGCTGTTTCATTTTTTCCAAAAGCATATATTCTTTCACTCTTGCCAGGCCGAAGGGGCTTAGACATTTTCTTATCAGTTCAGCCCTTGCATTTCTTGGCAGGTCCCATAAGGTTAATTCGATCCTAGGCTTTACTTTTGTGCTTGTGCTTAGAGGTTTTTGTATATATGGATTTTGATTAAAAATACCATTGTCATTAGAAACTATTTTTGTTTGTGATGGTTTTGTACCATCTTCATTATTATCTAGCCTATCGAATTTCTTGGGGTTTTGGATTGCGCAGTCAATATGCATTTCATCTATTAGCTTGTTTAATTCAACTTCCTCCTTCATTAAAATATCCTCTTGTATATTCTTCTCTACCAGTCTTGTTACTCCGTTAATCCTCTAACATTTCTTCTCTCTGTCTTTTCTTTTGTGAAGCTTTTCCCTTCAAAGTTTTTCAGTTCTATAGTCCATGGTGCCGCATTCTAGATCTAACATTATCTTCTTTCTTGACAATGCTGTTTTCTTCTGTTTTACTTCGGGTGTTCTCCTATATAGATTTTTTATGCTGAAAGTAATCTCCTTTTTCCTTTTATTGTCTTCAATTTTCATTTCTACAAATTGATTCTCTTCCTTCGATACTAGCATTCCTCTTGCTTTTTTCTGTTCTATCCATTCATACGTGTTCAGCAATTGCCTAATTATATAGACAATTCCCGCCCTTTTAGTCCTAAGAATTTCGCTATATGCTTGTCTTCCTTAAGTAATCTATTTTCAAACTCATTAAGAATGAGTTCTTGCGATTTCTGTTCCTTAAGGAAAAAGTTTTGGTATTTAATTTCCAACCCCATTTTTTGAGATAAATACGTATATATAGCTTGTGCTAGAAAATTCTAGAAAAATCTTGTCATTGTTTCAATTCTAATTTTGTGCACGTAATTTGTTTATCAAATTAATACACATGTTTGTTTGTTTACTTGATTGTCTAATATTTGTTTGTTTGCTTGTTTGTTTATGCATTACTCGATTAGTCACCAACGATCTGCAGACAGGGGTAAGCTAATTTCCCCAAAAAAGTTTTTAAAATTTTTTCCAAAAGCAAAAAACTATACAAGACTCTACAAGTTTATGTCGTTGAGTCTAGAGCTAATACTAAACTACTGCTTATTTTTAGTAACACACTTCTTTACTTAGTCGACCTGACCTTGTTTTCTAATGTGATTTTTGCTTTAAATGTAGTTACTCTTCTGCAACGTTTTGGTGCAGATGATCGTCAGAAAGAGTTCCCTGAAAAAGGTTATATTTGTTTCAAAGAATATTATTATAGAAAGATTTTTTTAAAAAAATATTATTAGTTAAAAAGTTATTAAGATTTTAGTACAAGCAATTATTTTGTAATATAAATGTTCTGAACTATACAACTATTTTTGTGTCTTAAATAAAAAACAATTCTAATCTTATTCTAAATTGATTTATACAAAAAATTGCTTTGAAAAAATTATTTTCACTCCTTTTTTTAGCATCTAGCCTATCTGTGTATACTAAAAATTTTTTTTAAAATTTTTTTTTAAAAATTAAGATTTTCTAATCAAAAATTAATAAAAGCTATTTTTATAAACAAATTATATAAAGTAAAGGGAAATTCTATTTTGATCTGGGTCAAAATAACCCCATTCTCTCTTAGAATCTAGGGTTAGTTTTGGCCAGAATTATGTTAATGATAGCTGTGTTTTTATATTAAAAAGCCCCTAGCTGGCATTAACATAATTCTGGCTATTATTAATATAATTCCGGATCACACTAATCTTAAATTTTAAGAGGGGGTCACTTTGACCGGGTCAAAATAGAATTGGCCTAAAGTAAATACCTAAATATTATATTTTTTGATTATTAATATGCAAAAACTTATTAAAAAATATATATATCAAAGATGGGTTATAAGATAGGCAAATATTATAAAACAATCTAACAATTGAGTTAAAAATTTAATTAGCATAAAATTCCAAAAAAGAAGCAAAATTTTGAATTATCTCTAGTTAAAACCCTGTGGTTTTTATTATTCTGTAAGGCTATCGAACTATATCTTATAATTCTTACTATGTACGAATTTTTAATGCACCGTTTACGGCTTCAATTGCCCGGATAACTTATTTATACACTTTAAAGTACTTTTTAATAGCGTAACGTTTCACAAACAAAAAATTCATCGCATAAACCATTCATGGTTTTAGAACAGCACCAATATACGCCATGCAAAAGAATCTAAAAAAAGTTCTTAATTCCGACAAACTTTGCTTAGAAGACAAAATATACCTGCCGTTTATTGGACGACCTTTAATTATACTGAAAATAAGTGGGAATGTAGAGTTCCGATCCGGATAGCGTTTATCCGAATAATTATTGGATATCCGGATAAATGTCGGATCGAATACTCGGATAATACTGTAATAGATAGCGGATATCTTTGATATCCGAATATCAGTCTGATATACGGATAACGGGTTTATCCGGATTGGATTCTATGGGAACGTTTATGTTCAAGACTGCCTTATTACATTAGATTAAAAAAAAACTTTTATTAACTATTGAACTTGAATAAGAATTGGTTTGCTGTAAAAAAATTCCGGGTTTAATACTTGAATATATTTGGTTCATAAGTTTTGGTTTATATATCGTTTTTAGAGAGTTTTTGGTTTATTAATAATGAATACCGCCTTTACTCCACTTTACATGTCTATCCTTTATATATTAATTCTTCTGTATATTTATTTAATTTATAAACTTCTTTGTACAAAGTTTCTTAGATAATTTGATCGGCTAATTATCACGGGTGATCACGGGTAGATCCATAAAACTCCTATGAACTGATAACCAGTGTTCGAAATTAGTGTTCTCCGAGTTCTCATGAGAACACTGTTTTAAATTTGTGAACAGTAAAAATTTTTTACTGTTCACTATTAAAATTTTTTTGAGAACAGTAAAATAAAAATTGTGTTCTCATAAGTATTAATTAGTAACTACAAAATATTTTTATATCAAATGTCATAATAATTTATTATCAAAATTATTTAGTTAAACTTACATATAATTAGCATAAATAAAAAGATATGCTCTAATGTATATTCATATATAGACATGTTAATAGAATTATGTCAAATTTTTATATTTATCTGATACCATTTATGTTTTTATAGGTAATATTAGAGCATTAAATATTATTATATGGAAATAAAAAGGTACATATATTTTAATATATTTACAGTATATGATATATTTTTAAATTTGTTCTTTTTTTTTTTTTAGTGAGCATAAATGAGAACATAAACAATAGGTTGAGAACACTCATTGCTATTATGCTGTTCTCATGAGAACAGTGTTTGAGTCCGAAATTTCGAACACTGCTGATAACATGCATCAATAATCGGAAATATAAACGACATTTTCACATTTTCGCCTTTTTCCTTTGACGACCTATTTTTTTCTCCTACTTGGGTGCCCGAAAAGTTGGATATTGGCAGATGCAACAAAGGTTTTATTGGACTACCTAATGCAATTATTTTTTCATATAACAAATATATGCAAGTCGTCACATAAGATAGAGCATCTGAGCCACACATGACCAAGCTCAATTAAAAATTTAAATTTATATTAATCTCATTATAAAATGTTTTAGCTTCAAGTACAGTATACAGTATATTTTGTAAGTGGATTCGGAATTGCCTAGTTAAATTAGGGTTAGGGTATGGGTGTGCATATGATAAAATCAACCCCAAATGTTGGTTTTTATATAATAATTCCGAATCCACTTAGATTCTAACTTACAACATCAATATATATATATATATATATATATCTGATATATATATCTGATATATATATCTGATATATATCAGATATATATTATATACTTAAAAATATATTTCGCGTCAAATTATCCACGAGTCAAAGTCAAAGCATACCGCATATATTTTAAAAAAGGAAATTCTTAGAGTCATATGGTGGTATTGAGATAAAGTTATGGATACACATGCAAGTCTCGAATCTCCGATTTAGTAATCAAAAAAACTTCAATGAAGTTTATTGTATTTATCAATGATTATAAACTTTATTTATGCAAAATAGTTTACTACACAAACGTGTTGTATAATATGACACGTCACTCAGAAACACAAAATCAAGGCGCCACCATTTATAATAATATTTTATGAATGTTATAGTTTTTTAGGCGATAATTTAATATTATCATTACCGCATGAGCCTCCACCAGAATTATTATTAATTCCAGAAATAGAAATATCTTCAAAACTCAAAGTATTAGACAATACTTCTCTTGGATCAAAAAATGAACATAATCTATAAACTTTAGCTTTAACATCCCTTTTTCCATTATCTGTTTGTAAAAAAGTATTTCCCATCGTAAAACTTAAATTGTTGTTGTAGCCACTACTCACGCTACCGTTAGAGTTAACATAACCAACATAAGTATTTAATCCTGGAAACATAATTTTCAATCTTTTAGATATTTTTTGTTCAAATAAATCCAAAATTTCCCAACCACAACTTTCAAATCCTTTTAACGCTTCGTCTCTTCGATATCTAGCCATAAAAATCTCAACGGGCCGGGAATCATCATAAAATTTGATAGTAATTTTTTGAGAAAAAGATTCAATGGATTCACAAATCAAAGATTCTATAATATAAATGAAATCATCAAGGATTTGAGCAGCTATGTTATATGAAATTGAAGAATGTGAAGCAGGAGAGGAATGAGAGAAGGAAGAAGGAATTTGAAAGAATTCGAGTTCACGTTGAAGTTCGTGTAATGATACGGGCATTATTTTTGCCAAAGAGTCAGTAGCAGTTGGGATTGTACATTGATGAGTCGAACAATCTATTTTATCATTATCTACGGTCATAGAAGATGGAATGGAAGATTTTAAGGAATTTTGAGAAATGGGAGCACGTGAAGGATTAGATTTTGGCCAAAGAATTTTACCAGTACGATAAAATTCTAGAATATAACGAAACACGTATCCATTTCTATCGAAAAAATATTCGTTATGGAGGCCAGTGTTGGACGGTTGAAGTAAAGAGTCATTACGTGACTGAAACATTGTGCCAAGAAGAGTTAGAGGATATGCTAAAAGAGTTGATCTATAAGTTTCGTACTAATAGATACATTAGAAATTTTAGAAATTTTAGAAATTTTTGGTGAGATAGAAAATTAAGGAGAAGCACGTGATTTAATTAATATATTACTCTGATACCGCCGACATTTAAGATTATTCTTGGATCAGAGGAAAGAAGTTGTTTGTCCGAATCACACATTTGTTTACGTTGATCCCGAAACTGGTATTAACTTGATATTGGTATTTACGTGTCGTGTCACAGAGTAATTCTCACCAGAAAAGGAAATAATGATAAAAAGAAAAAGTCTGTATTTTATGATTTGCATATGGCAACACACGATAAATCAAGGACACGGCAGGAATTTTTTTAAGAATCAAAGAATTGAGAGACCCAAGGTAATACTTGCGTGAGAAAAACCGACTCGCGTTTGTGAATATATTTATATATAATATATATAATTAAACAATTACTGAACAAAAAGACATACGACTATCCTATTTCAGATCACAATCATACCACCAGCAGCCGTTAACAATTACGAAAAAAATCATGCAACGGATTTATAATGTACATAATAGATTGATCAAAGGGTTGATAAATTTTAATATAGTAAATTATAGTTCATGCATGTAATAAGCATATCACGTGGACATTCTTTCATATGATTTTTGAGCAGTATAGTACTAATTTAGAAATGAAGTCTAAATTAGTATTATCGTACAATATACATATTTATTATTAATTAAAAAAAAAAAAAAAAATCGTCATATTTTTAATACGCATCGGATATCTTGCTAAAATTTTTTTAGGTAGAGTTTACGTACGTACGTAAATAAAGTATTTATTAAAAATCTATAATTGCATGCTTATGCTCTAGCGAGGGTAACGGATTATAGATTATGTGAGATTTTTAGAAAATCGTCGTCATCAATACAAATTCCCTAAAAAAAATCAATTAGCCCATATATCAACAATATCAAAATAAAATTATAAAACAATTAGGTTTGTCATTTCTTTTTCGGACCATTGTATGAAAACCTTTTTTTTTTTTATTGATTATCTTACGTGTTACATAGCTTGATTTATTTAAGAAGTTTGGTGCTTTAGGAATATAGAAATTTTTTGAAAAGCTAAGCTACCGATCGACATCGAAGAAAGAGTAGAATCCAGGCTTTGAACTAAGCCTTATAGTAAAAAATTTAAAAGTAAGATCGTTAATATTAATAAGAAACAGTAACAAATAGCGGAATGATAACAGAGCCTGCACCATAACCAATAATTTAATAATCAAAATAAATAAGAATTCGAATTACATCTGAAAAAAGTCAAAAAAGAAGGGGTGGGTTACGTATGTACATACATTTTTAGAATATTTTTTGATATCAATATCTAAAAAGGTTAGAATTCCAATATTATGAATGCTAACCGGTTTTACAGGGTTCATTTTCTGTAACAATGTAAGGATTTATTGTTTCTATAAGAATTGCAACTGAAACCTCCAAAATCGGACTTTTTAACCCGGAAAAGGATAACCAATGTTGAATTGCATTGGATGATCAAATGAAAACTTATCCTGTTGTTTCATAGATCTTCAAATTCATATTTGATATCTACTATTATATGATGTCAAGGTTAAGAAGTATAACCCAATTTTTATACTTTTTAAGCTTTTTAAGATTTATATGTTTGGTTCTCCCTTGTTTCGTAAAGTCCCTGTTACATCTAATAATTTTTTTAATTTCTTTCTACGTGTTTAAAAAAGATCTGTTTGTTTATACTGTATGATTGGGCTTAAATTGTATGGATTATCTTTAGCTTTTTATAACGGTTAATGTCATGTAAAGGTGATAAAACGATGATCGGTGGGAAATCAGACACAGCCAGATCACCAAAATTATCACCAAGTTTTTTTTAATCTCCTACATTCTCTTGAATTAACACTAAATTGATTTATCTAAATAGGAAAATAAAAAAAAAAAAAATGCAAAGAAGAATTGGTGTTTCCCAGACCTACATTTTGTTTACATGGACTCCTTTGCACAAGATAAATTTCGGTCAATTTGTTACATATATGTTCGTTAGGATAATTAAGATATATATAATATATATATACTTAAAATTAGCATCACGTTACATTCTTTGTGATCTCATCAATTACTATGTACTATAAAAATTCAAGAAATCAACTTCATGAGCAATTAATATATTATTAATAAACACACGGTAAACAAACGAACAATGATGCCATACGCATAACCTTGAATAATTATCAAATTGGGCGATCACAAAGAATTTTGTGATATTGTGGTTGTGGCTTATCCACTCGCATTACATTGTACATACCACACAGGAGTACTTTGTGACCTTTGTTTGGGTTCTTGTTCTCCGTATAAATATCGTTAATTTTATTCCTTTTCCCTTTGAAGGAATTTTCATCTTTTTTTTCTTTTTTTTTTCTTTTTTTTTTTTTTGTTTTTTTTTTTAAAAGGACATTATATTGATTATTTGGATTCAATCGTTTAATATTTTCTTCCATCTTTTTTCTTTCACGACCTCTGTAAAAATTTCATTTTCACGAAAAAATTATATTATATATATATATATAAAATATTCACTAGTTCTTTGTTATATATATAGCAAAAATAATCAAAAAGTAACCATTTTACACAATTTTCAATATTAATCTGACTTCATATATTTTCATAACGGGACGTAACAAAGCCGGCTTTGTTTTAATATTATTCCATTCTTGTTTTTCGGCATATTTTTCCGCATCTTTGTTTTTTTTTTTTTTTTAAAAAAATCCCAATATTTGTTTAATACTCATTCTTTGTATCAAAAAAAAAAAGAGAGATGGCTACCTCAGCTTCTGCAATCGATCTTACTTACATTTATAAACTTTCAATCATCAAAATAAAATCCATAGGTAGCAATCAACCAACCAATAACTCAAACATTCGCAAGGACACTAATAATCATTTACGTAAATTAGTCTTAATTAATACTTTTATCGAACGTAAAATGGCTTTTTATGAAAAGATTTTATTATCAAAACAACGATTCTCTCCCGTTACTTCTGACGGAGCTGATAATGTTCATCGACCGATCTCTCCGATCTCTCCTCCGATTTCTCCTCCGATCTCACCCCCTCCACCTTATACTCCGATGCCACCAACTTTTATTCCAATTCATCCGCCTCAACATTTATCTAAAGTTGTGGTTAGAATGCCTCAGCCTCAACAACCACCACGTAGGCGCATTTCTACAAAAAACAATTTTGTAAATGATTATAATAATAACGGTATCAAAAACGATTTTGTAAATGGACATTATAACAACAATAATAATAACCATAATAATAACCATAATAATAATAATAATCATAACCATAATAACCATAATAACCATAATAATAATAATAATAATAATAATAATAATAATAATAATAATTACAATGGTAGCAAGAAATACCATAAATACCCTCAAAATCAACAAAACCAACAATATTCACATAAAAGAAGGCAACAAAATCATCATCGTCAAAGGCAACAATACCACCAGAAACGTGGTAATGAATTTAATCAAGTTTTTATTCCTGTACAAGTTTGTACCCCTCCCAATGGAAACAATGTTAATCAAAAGGTCCAACAAATTTTAATTCCAATATCCACTTCCCCACGTCATGGTGTTGTTCATGGTGGTAATAATCATGGTCAATTTATACATATTCCTCCTCCGCCAAGATACTCTCCTGGTTTGCCTCCTTCTAATCAATTTCATCTTGTGAAATTGGTCAAAAGCCCTGTTATGAATTGTTGAATTAAATAGAATATCGTTGAATTGGTCAAGGTGCACATAAGATCACCAGAAATTACGAGAGATCACAAGAGATCATACGATAATCATACGAGATTGGTGTTGAATAAAGCTAGAAGGGAGAACTCTCAGGCTAGAATTAAAAAAAAAAAAAACTATTGTTTTATCATTATTTTTTCATTATACATTTGTTGTGGCATTTTCTTTTTTGTTTAACGGCATAGACTTTTTTCATCTTTTATTTTTCTTTTTTCTTTTCTCTTTCTTTTTGTAGTATAAAAAAAAAATCCAAAAATCATTTTTGAAAACACGTGTATTATTGTTTGGTACAAAAAAAAAAAAAAGGCAAAAAAAAAAAAAATCAAAAAAAAGTAATGGGTGGGACAATTTTGCATTTTTCTTTTTGTTTATATTTGTTGTCCAAAAAAAAAAACTTCTTAAAAAAAAGTATATATATATTCTTTTTTTGTTATAATTTTTTGTAAAAAAAAAAAAAAAACTTTTTAAAACCATCTCGTTATTCTTAGCATAGGTTTAACTGGTTTTTTGTTTATAAATATTTCTTTTTTTTTTTAGATTAATAAAAAAAATTTTGTCAATTATATAACCAAAAGCGTGAGCTGTAAAGTTTATTTCATAATTTTACTTCTTTGAATCATTTATTAGATAATAGTAATTTTTTAAGAGATAATCTTATTAAAAGCAATTACAAATACAATGATAAAAGTTGTACAATAGATATACATTATATAGATAAAAAATGCTAGCATTAAGCAATATACATAATAAATTTCTGGCGTAAAGACTTTTAATACCAGAAACAAGAAGCGTCGAGTATGTCTGATGCAAAAATATCTTATTAAGCGATGATATTTATTGCAAAAATATCTTACTAAATGACGATGCTTATTACAAAAGTTTCTTATGAAATTTATGAAACGTTGACAAAGCCTATCGCGATAATTAAAATATCGACGCAACCAAGCCTGAATTCAAATCCCTACGTATTCAGTTCGTTTATTCTTACGCTTCCTATTGTTAGCTTTTCTTTCAGAATCCATCATCAAAACCATCAATCTAGTGAATATACCGACAAGGTCAATGAACAAGTCAAGTGTATGACTAACAACATCACGAGAGCCCAATTGAGTTGCACGATAAATGATGAGTTGCGTATCATATACGACTGAAAAAATAAAATCGATCAAAGTGAATATGTGAAATTTTAAAATTAACAATAATTTAAATCAGAAACGTAAATTAATAATAATAATAATAATAAACCATTTTTTACCATATAAACAAAATATTGCCAATCCTATGTAAAGCTCCGCAGAATACAAAACCAAGGAACCGACGAACGCATTAATGAATGACATCCAAAGCAGCATCGAAACCACTGAACCCAATATTCCTCCAAGATATATAAAAGTTCTCTTGTTACTAAAAATAGCGGCTAATGAGAAAGAACCAAATATTAAGAATGTCAAAGTACAGGCATTGATCACTATATGATTACTGTAAAATGAATCAAAAAAATAGGTAAAAATGGTATAGATGGTGTAAATGCTCATATGTGAGATAAAAAAAAGTTTACCAATTAGGAATCATAAGGGTAAGCTCAACAAGAGGCCCAATTGAAAGGCCTTCCATGAATGCAAAATTCTAGAAAACCAGAGTAAATTCGAATTTAATCAATGTAAATATAAATATAAATATAATTGAAATAAATTAATTCAAATGATTAAAAAACATGACATACATATAACAAACCGTAACGTAAAGTTTTGTTTGCCGGAGTGTCTGGTGTAGACATAATACCTATCAAAGACCCAAGACCTATCAAGAAAGAAAGGAGACCACCCTATAATTTGTTAAAAGAATATTTAGTAATAAATTACAAGTTATTAATCCGTCGTTAACCGTTCATTCACTTCAAAAAAAAAAAAAAACATATATCCAAAACATACGCCAAACAAGAACAAATGGTTGGTATGAGCGTAAGATCCAGCCGCGGTAACCAAACAAACACTACTAAGTGTTAGATAAACTTTAAGCAAGTGTTGCTGAACGGGCTTACTTATATCTTGCACATTCTTAAACGCATCAAAAGGCGAAAAGTCTCTTAGACCAGAATATTGGGTTCGAAAGTACGACATTTTCAATAGACAAATTCAAATTCAAAATTTGATTTTTTTTTGACCGAAAATAATTTATTTTATAAATTTGAAATAACATATATAACTAGAAAACACTAGAATTTTTAATGGAAATTTTCGTTCACGTGATTTGAAATTAGGTAATTCAATTGTCAAAACGGACTGTCGCCCGCGGACCCGCTCATATGACCGACATTACAACAACATTACCACAAAACCACTACTGTCCGTACTATCCGTAATCGGACTACGTATTCTCACCTATCTACAGCTAGTATAACTACGAAACACCCAGCCAGGGTTAAAACCGTTAACACGGACCCTAATATAACACTACCTCTACTAGCAGGGAAATGACCTTGTGTCATAAGTTGTTGGGAATTAAAATATCTAAAGAGACCAAATCCAAGAAAAATAATTCCAAGAACTATAAAAGCTATTCCTAATCCTTTACCAACTTTATCATCCTTATGTGAATCAGATGATCCCCCTGTTAATCTAAATAATTGTGTGATTGCTAGTAAGGTTTTGAGAGAGAAAAATTATAATTTAATAATATTGACGTTAAAAATGATAATATCATATATAATATGGTGTATATATATGTACATACATATATATATTTATATATAAACTCACCTATTCCAATGCTTATAAACGAAAGCGACGTCCTCAGCCAGGCAAGGAAGGTTCTTTCGTTGGCTTATAAAAGTTCAAAATATAAAAGTTAAAAACTTTGAAATATAACTTTTTAAAGAATATTATAATATATTATTATTCACCTAGATGGTCTCTCGCAACACTTGCTTTATTTTCCAATACTAATGATGGGTTGAATTCTTCAAATTTTTTTTTTACCCATGTTTTATGAGAAGGTCTGTTGGGAAGTATGTTATCGTTATTCATCCTCAAGTTTTTTGACGAATGTGTGCAAGGGGGGACAATAGGGTATGGTTCATCGTTATAATGATAATTATTGCTGGAGCTGCATAATGTGACAGACATTTTTATTGTTGTTTTTTTAATAATTATTACGTATTGCGGAGCAAAACGGAACTACTTATTCTCGTCTAAATATTGGCTAAGAAAAAAAAAATATACATATATCACCAGCACGAGGAACTCTTAACGTTAAACCATAAAATGGTTTATATAGTTAACCGTGACTTCAGCCTCCATTCCTTTTTCTAATAATTATGACACTTTCATGTCTCACAAATGGATTCAATGTATTGTTCGAAGTAATACATCATTGAAATATTGGGGACAGTACATTAGATATTTTTAGAGTTTCAAACTTATATCTACAGTATATTTTGATATATGTCGCACTGCACATATATATATTAACATAAAAAAATTTTTTCAATAATAGACACGTTATACTGTATACTAGGTTCGTTAAAACTTTGTACCTTTCATAGATAGCGATAGATCGACCTATCCTATCGCTATCAAAAATACAAAAGATAAATAAAACGTTAGTAAAAAACGTAGAATTTTACTTGTACTGTACCAGGTACTGTATTGTACGTACGTACGTAATTGTCCAACCAATCCTGACCAATTCTAATTAGAAAAGCTCGGTTCACGTGGATGCACGACTTTAACATTCTCTATCAGATATGGCCAAAATCAAATAAGTATCATGCAAGAATAATAAATACAAGGTAAATTCATTACACTTAATTTCGTAGCAAAGCGATTCTAATCGGTTTTCCCAAGTACAAAGAAGATAATTAGTAGCACAACTTTTAAGTTTGAAGTTCTTTTGTTACAATTAGTGTTCAAACAACCATTTATATCATAATGTGTATGATAACGTACATACGTACGTACTGTACATACAATACAACTACTCTGATTCGATCTTAATAAATAGGCTGATAGAAAACAAAACGCCTCAAACTCGAATCATCATTTAATCATTAAATAAAAGCAATTTGGTATTGGATTCGTCCTCGTTCAGCTCCATTTTAGGACTGTTCGGTGATTGTAACTTACCGTTATGGTGTTGATCGTCCTATTTACATTATTGGATATCTCGTGTGACTTTGATTTACTCTTTGATCTTTATAGTTACGCCAGTAAAAATTCGATTGCCGTCCAAACATGCATTATCATCCTGCTTACGCAATGGCAGTACTATGTAATTTATAATCATAAAAATGTGTTTGTCTGATTAATTGTAATAATTAATTTATCTTCACATATCGCGGTAGGTACTGTCGGTGGAATTGCTGGTTATGCTTCCAAAAAATCGGTACCTTCCATAGTGTCAGGTGTAGGTATTGGCATGGGATATGCCGTTGGTGGGTAAGTAATAAAGATATTTGTACCCAAATTATTATTAAAATTAAGTCAAATCAAATTATTGTAAATAATAGATATTTAATTCAAAAGGAAAAAAGCTATGGAAATGAGACAGCCCTCGGTAATCGCCTTTTATTTTTATTTTTTGTTTTTGTTTTTTTTTATTTATTTTAATTTTTTATCAATTTATAATCTCTGGTATTTTAAGTTGCATCCATTTTATTAGGCGGGGTCATGATTCCTCGAATGGTTAAATTTGGTAGACCTATTCCTATATCATTAAGCATATTGTCTGTTGGTATTGGTACTTATTATGGTAAAAAGGTTTACGATAATATGGTCCACGTTAAGAATAATGAATACGTTGATGATACTAAGAAAACATGAATATTCGAATTCAATGAACTTTGTTTAAAATTTTGCTGAGCACAGTTATTAACCAAGACGTACGAATTAGATCATTAGTAAATAATAAATCATGGCGCTTTCTCTTTAGTATTAATTAATAATAACCTTTTCTCGATTATGTTTCTTCATTGCGCCACTCAAAATTTGGCGATAATTATACCGAAAATAGTATTGATGCAAAATTATCTCCGGAATCTCATCTATTTTCAATTTGAATATTACACTGTATACGTAGATAAATAATTGGAAATCATACGTAATGTAACAATCCATTTGTTAATTCTTAGTCTTTATCAATTTTATTAGTTTAGACTATTTAATCAGAGATATAATTTCACTAACTCTAATTCTATTGTATATTTATATGTATTATTTATTTATATGTACTATTTAGGCCACACTATTGATTCTTTGTTTAACATACCCATTTTTTAAAATTTTAGACTAATTTAACCAATCAAATTGCAGTATCGGCTTTTGAAAATTTTTGCATTTGTTCAGCCCTTGCAAAATATTTATGTTAGGAGTGGTTTCAATGTTGTAACTTTTTTATATAATTCTAAACTCAATAGCAATATTTTAATTTGGCGCAGAGTTATCTATTGGATTTTAGTAAATCTAAAATAGCATTATTTTTAACAAAATATCTATGTAGCAATATTGTTTGGTACTAAGATGCACTTTTACATTAAGCACGTGCTCAGTTCTTTTGTTCTTTGATAGCGATAAACAACTACATTTGTAACAATAACGATAGTAAAAGAATAAAATTTAAATAACTTTACCAGTGTTAAACATTTTTTTAAAAAATGCCATGAAATATTTTACTTTTAGAAAGCAAAGAAAAAAATTTTTTGTTTTTTCTGTAAATGCCAAGTTGATTACCAAAAAAACATAGTTTAGATTTACATTTAAAAACTAATAAGCATGAGGCAAAAAGAGTTGCCAAATCAAGTGAAATTAATTAGATTTTGTCAACCCAAATTTAACTTCAAGCTCAAATAACTAAAAAGCAAGAAATAAATATTTATATTATTAAAGCTTTTACTAAGTAGATATTTTTTAGAAAAAATTAAAAAACTAAAGTGGTTTTTTCAAAAGAATGTTGCTAACTTGCCCCCCTGGTGATGTAATAGGGATGGTTAAGTTAGTCCAGGTCCGGTCTTGGTCCTAGGACTTAAGGACCAGGTCCTCATATAATAAGTCCTAGAAATTAAATCCAACCAATATTAATTCAGGATTAAGTTCTTGGACTTAGTCCTAATACTTTTTAACAAATTAAAATTCTTTGTTTTATTGTAAATACTGATTGATTGAAAAGCATTTTATTATATAGTATATACTAATATTCTAAAGAAAATTATTATAGCATAGCATTATAACTTGTACTAATTTTATTAACATAGTATAATATTGCAATATATTGCAATATCAGTAGCATCTTTATTCTAATTATGATCTTTTAGAGATTTGATTAGTTGGATTTAGAACTTAGCATTTGCTAATACAGTATATATTACTAATTTAAGGGTAGAGTATACTATTTGCAAATTATATATAAAACAAATGGTAAAATTTTTTTCTTTTTAAAATTTAAAAATATTATATTAAGTAAACTACTTTAATTTCTAAAAAAAATTGTAGAATAGGTTTTTCTGATTCTAACGGTAATAAAATTATTAAAATTGGTTAAATTCTCACAGAGAAACTCATGTTTAAAGATCGGGTATTACAAATTGGTTACAAAAATCATATGATATAAACCAATCAGGATCATCGATTTTGTGTCACCACAGAGAATTTGGGGTCACCACAGAGAACTTTATGATATATAAATATAGGCTTTTTTAAATAGTACAAGCGTTTAAAGTTTCACTACTATAAAAGGAAGAATTTGATCTATGCGCCACCAATTTTTGATTAAAATTGATTGCAATTTAAAAAATTTTTATATGTGGCGTTTTTGTAATACCTATGTAAATTTTTTTCGTACATCAATTTTATATGAAAATGATCAACATTGGACTCTACCCTTAAACCGGTTTGTCAAAAATATGACCTAGATAGTAATTTTTTGGGTCAGCTTATTGGTTTACAGCTGAATTTCCCACTTTTTATCCAAAATTCCAGAACAAACCTTCAAGTGAGAATATAATAGTAAGTATATGGTCGAATGTGTTCTTGTACTCAAAAACCTTAGAAAGAGTGTTGAAAACCTTATTTTTTAATTCACTGCCTAGCCAAACTATCAAAACCTTCGGCAATAAAGAAGTCTTCTACCAGAATTTTTTGTACCAAGAACACCCACTGCCAGTTATCTTGTACAACTGACGCTTCTGGCTTGCTTGCCAAATATATAAAGGAGTCCTCAAAAAATAGCAAAAAGGTTGATCTTTATAAAAACTAGTATTAATAGTTGTTTCGTCTTTTACTAAAAAAATTTTTGTTTTTTTTTGTTTGGAATTTTGTACAAGTAATCGTCAGGAAAAGTTATGTTAAAATTCTTATATTATATTTTTTATTAGCATATTTCAAATATAAAATTTATAAAAATTACTCCCATTAGCATTTTTTTAAATATACTCTTTTTGCCTATTATCTGTTTTCAAATATAATCTTTTTATCCAATACATATAATCTTTTTTTTAAAAAAGAGCCTATATTAGCAATTTTTTAAAAATAATCTCATATAGATTGTTCAGGGTCCTGTATTTATCATAATGTAAATAGCAGTACTCTAAAATAAATAAATAAAATAAATTAAAAAAAATGTTAAAAAAAAATTAAAATTTAAAAAAAAACTATTTAAAAAAATAAAAAAACAAAAATAAAAAATAATATTAAAAAAAGAGTATTTCTAGTTTTCACTAGGAGGAAATCACTAGTTACATAGCAATATCTCTTATACTAACTCAATTGTCATAATTACAGAATTATTAAAATATTACACAATGAATCTAACTAGATCGTCATAATTACAGGATTATTAAAACATCACATAACAAATTTTATTTATTTAAACCTTATAGCTTTATACTAAACTAAAGTATCGTTATATATCAATTCCAATCAATTCCAATTTTAACAAGACACACTACAAAGCTACGCTCCACCTGTCAGCTTTGTTTCACTTTAATACTAATATACATACTAGAACACAATATTATGAATAAACACCCTAACCCTAATATCTATAAAAACATTTACTATCTAAATATGCCAACAAAACNCAAAATTTTGTGCTGAACAAGTTTACTTAGTCGAATTAGAAAGGTTGTCTTATCAAAATTTAGAGATATTCACAATTTTTCATTTTTTTAACTCATTTTTTGCCAATTTCTCTAAACTTTATTAAGACAACCTTTCTAAGTCGACTAAGTAAACTTGTTCAGCGCTAAATTTTGCATATAGGCACAAAAAATTTTAAGACTTTTTTTAAAATTTTTTAGACTAATTCTTAGTCTAAAGAATTTTAACAAAAATTAGTTATTTTTTTTAAAATAATGATCTGCAAATTTAGCCAATCAAATTAGGGTGCAATATACAAGCACATTACACCCATGCGAAGCATATTAAACTTCTATTTTTAAACTTAAATTTATAAATAAAATAATTTGTTTTTTGTGCACCTGCATGGTTGTGCACCTCTTGGTGATCTACCACCCTAGCAATAGAATGTGTAAGGTATTTTATTTATTTTTATAGATTGATCACGATTATTAATTTATTTTTTTTTTTGCTTGTTTTTTTTTTATTTTTTTTTGCTTTATTTTTGTTTTTTTTTTATTTTTTGAACCAAACTAACATTTTTTCTTTTTTTGTAGCTCTTTTTATCATTAGTGATGTTGTTATTGTTGTTTTCACTATTGTTATGGTATTATTTTTGTTGTCATAGGTAAGGCATGGATGTCGTTAATAAGGCATTGCTTTTGTCAGTGCAATATCATATTTGTTTTTATTCAGCTTACTTTTTTTCTTCTATTGTTGTTTTATCATATCTTTAACTTTCTTGTACTGCCATTTATTTGTAGTGTTTGGTCGTTTGTGTCATTATCTTGTTATATTGTTTTAATATTTTACTAGATATTGTAACTAGTAGAGTCATTTATGAGCGCTGTAATTAATGTTGTTAATAGATTGAAATTAGGAAAAAGTGTATAATAGTTAGGGCCGTGTCATTAATCACCTGATTATTTTTTATTAGAGGTCTACTCTCCTCTCTTTTTTTTAATATATATATAGTCAGGTTCTTATATATAATTTTAACTTTTTTTATCTCTCTTCTTCTCTAAAAAATCACTTGATTATTGTTACTCGATTTAGTATTAGATAGTAAAATTAGGGATAGGATTAGATAGTATTGCATGTTTTAGATAATATAATGTGAAAAATTACTACTACTTTACTACTTATTGCTAGTAGTGATCATTACTAGTAATTAACAAAAATTAATAAAAGTTTTTTGCTGAAATAAAAATTAAAATTTGATTAATATTAGAGTTAGGATAAGAACTGGGATAGACAGGAGAGCATAGTTTATACCAAAATTTTCATGAAATTTTTTTTGTTAGAGCCTCAAAGGTAATTTTATAGACAAAATTTAAAGATACAAAATATATATTGGATTATCACTAGTAATAAATAGCAAACTTTTATAATATAAATAAAGATAATTGTAAACTAAAATATATATATACAAACTATCTTGTTCTGAATCGAGTTGTAATTGAAATTCTTCTATAGATAAAGTGGGTTCTAAAATAATTTAAAATCAATAAAATAATACTATAAAATTTTATATATCTCAATCTCTGTACCTGAGTACTTCTATACTATATGAAACAATATATTTTAATATATATCATACTTATGTACCCCAGGTATAAGTTACTATCAGACCTCTCAAACTGGCAAGAGGTACACTGTACAGAAGAGTACTCATATCCGAATTTTATAGTAAAATAATTTAAAAATAAATAAAATAATTTCAAATAAAATAAAATAATTTGAAATAAAATAAAGAATAAATTTAACTATAACCCATAGTGATGATCATGGTCATGTGACCAAATCAATATTTATATATTACTGTATTTATATACAAATAATAAATATGCATATAAAAAAATTATTATTGATAATCAAATATATGTACATATGCATATATAAACTTTATTTTACATGAATTTTTCTAAAATATTTACTATATATATTGGATCAATAAACAATATGTCAAAATGTGCATATATACTAGATCATTTAATGAATTGTTTAATATAACCTTATACTCACATAATTGCCATATACTGCTCACTTCACTTGCAGCTAGGTAGCAGTTTCACGAAGTGTATATCAAAAAATTCTAGTTTTTGGTAACTTTTTTTAATGGCAATATTTGCTAACATAAAAAACATATATTATTTGTTAAAATTTTTAAATATATACAAAGCTTTATAATAAATGAAGAATTGTCTTATACAATTAAATATTGAATGAAATAGTACTGTTAGTATTCTAAACAATTAGGATTTATATTCATTTAAAAAACAAAATTTATAAATATGAATTTATGTTTAATTAGCAATTCACGTAAGAACAGGACAATTTATAAAATTTTATATAATAAAAATAAGCAAATTTACTATAACAGTTTGAATGTTGGAATCCAGTTTGCCTACAAAATCAAGTATTAATAGTTTAAATATAATATAAAATTAAATTATATAGATATAAAAATATGGTATTTTCTTTCTTTTTATTAAAAGTCCGGTAGAATTTTCTAAAAAAAAAGGTACTTTACTAAGAGCTAAAATTTTGAATTTTAAAAAAACCCATCTTTTTACTATATAATTTTGGAAAATTGGATTCCATATTACTATTAAAACTATATAAATACTTATCCCCGACTTTTGTCCTGTTCTTATATAAATTGCTAATTAAGGGAAAATGTTTTCCATGCACTCTCATGGTTGTGCATCCCCACTTGCATCATATAAAAATAATAATCATCATTGATAATCACTATTTTTTTTATCTGTTTGTTTTTTTTTGTCTTCACTTACTGACCTTTTTTTTAGTGTTGTAGTTCGCATCATCGCGGTGCCATCGCTAATTGTATCGTCGCTAGTGTCATAGTTGGTGTCATCGTTGGTGTTGTAATTGGTGTCATCATTGGTATTGTCGCTAGTTGGTATCATTGGTGTTCTTCTCTCAGTATTTTTGTAGATAGGTTTTTTAGTGTCCTTGTGAGTAGTCTCGTATGGTGTTCGTATGGTATGTATTTCTTTGCACATGCGGTTTTTTTTTATTTTGTATTTAGATTTTTTCATTCGCTTTTGTTATTCTCGTAAATAGAGTTTTCAGCATCCTTGTGGGTAGTGTTCCAAATCGAAAATCGATTAATCGGATTAATCGATTAATCGACGATTAATCGATTGGCTTTTCAAATATGCGATTAATCAATTAATCCGATTAATCGATTAATCGATCAATCGATTAATCGATTAACCCGATTAATCGATTAATCGATCAATCGAAATATATGAAAAACTTTTTTTTAACTATTTCTTCACTCAAAAAAGTTGGTATTTATTCACTATAGTAATCAATTAGTCGATTAATCGATTAGTTGTTGCAATCAATCAATCGATTTAATCGATTAATCAATTAATCGATTAATCAGTTAATCGATTAATCGATTAATTGATTAATCAATTGTACCAACTAATCGATTAATCGATTAGTTGGTACAATCGATTTTTAATCGATTATTAAAAAAATTTTTATCCGATTAATCGATTGCATTTTTTGATCCGATTTGGAATACTACTTGTGGGTAGTTTCGTATATTTCTCTTGCGTTTTCCTGGGTGGTTTCGTATATTTCTTATGTGTTTTCTTGGGGTAGTTTCGTATATTTCTCTTGTGTTTTCTTGAGGTAGTTTTGTATATTTCTCTTGCGTTTTCTGGGTGGTTTTGTATATTTCTCTTGCGTTTTCCTGGGTGGTCTTGCTTTTTTTTGGCATTTGTATGGTATGTTTTTTGCATAAGTGTTCTTTTTTTTGTAATTATTTAGTTTTTTTCACTCGTGTTTGCTAAATTCTTTTTTTTTAGGTTTTTTAGGTTTCGCCTAGACATGGAATCACTCTTGGTACTGTCGTTGATGCTATTGCTAATTGGCATTGTCGCTAGTGTCATAGTTGGTATCGTTATTGGTGTTGTAATTGGTGTTGTTGTTGGTGTCGTCGCTAGCTAGTACCATTGGTGTTCATCTCTCGTGAATGGGTTTTTCGGCGTTCTTGTGAGTAGTCTTGTATAGTGTTCGTATGGTATGTATTTTCTTTGCATAAGCTGGTTTTTTTATTTTGTATTTAGTTTTTTTCACTCGCTTTCGGTATTCTCGTAGATAGGGTTTTCAGCGTCCTTATAGGTAGTTTTGTATATTTCTCCTGCGGTTTCCTGGGGTGGTCTTACTTGTATTATTTTTGGCATTTGTATAGTATTTTTTTTTTGCATAAGTGTTCTTTTTTTTTATTTTGTAATTATTTAGTTTTTTTTTTACTCTTGTTTGCTAAATTCTTTTTTTTTTTAGTTTGTTAGGTTTCGACTAAACGTAGAATCACTCTTGGTAAGTATTTTTTATTTTATTTTTTTTTTCTCTCTCTCTCTTATTTACTAATAACTTGATTTCTTTGGAGTTGCTGCTTTTAGAGTTGTTGTTCTTTGGAGTTGTCGCTTGTTGGAGTTGTTGCTTTTTAAAATCATCATTTTTGAGATTGTTGTTCTTTGGGGTTTTTGGAGCTACCGATTTCATTGTCTGTAGAGTTTTCGTTGGTCGAGTTTCACCTATTTTGACACTTTTTTTATATAAATAAGTGGATGGTTTCGACACTTTGTTTTGAATTAAGTAGGTGGGTAGTTGGGGTTGGGGTGGTGTTAGGGTTAGGGTAAGGGTTTGATCGATATATAGTGTTCATCATGTATTTTTTTTATTTTTTTTTTTAATGTAATAAAGTTTTTTTAAAAAAAAATTATAAAATCGATTTTAATTGGCCGATTGTAGTGACGAATCACGCATTGTACATGATCGATTTTGATTGGTCAACTAGGAGATGCACAGCCATGCAGGTGTATGAAATTCTTAAACCCTATGTTTAATACTTATTTAATATCGATTATGCGAATTCATTCTATTATTATCTAGTAAATAAATAAAGATGTTACTAGGCTATCAAAATTATAATTAACAATCACGATTTTAATATTTTGTTATACATTTTAAAACATTCACAATATAAATTAGAACCATTACATTGATAAGAAAGATCAACCACATAATTACTAATATTTTTTCTAGAGTATATGCACTCAAACATATAGGGTGTCCTTTATTAAAAGGGCCCATTTTTACAATTTTTCAAAAATCAAGTTTTTATTAGATTCATGTAAATTTTAACATGATTGACATTTTTCAATTATAAATGAAAGTCAATTTGTATAATAAAAAATAGAGATAATATAAAAGAAATATTAAACGAAGTTGTCTAAGGCCAAGCACATCACAAGGCTACCTGATATTCATCTGCTATATTTAACCAATCAAAATTGTAAAATTTGATTAATCCCGGATCAGTCCAAAAATCAAACAAATAGTTAAACTCAAATGAGATGAATATAAAAATGGTCACTTTTAATAGAGAACACCCCATATGTTGTTTAATCTCACTATCATCATTAGTTTGCACCCTTTTTCGATATAAAGAAAACTTGGTAGCTTTGGTATAATTATTTAAACTTGCTTTAGCTAAATCCCATATTAGGCCTTCACAAGGACCAGGGCTATCTATGGGTACCCTAAGGGTAGTACCTAGGAGATAGTTAAAAATATGAAAGAACAACTTTATGTTATACAAGTAGATCAATTACTACCATATATTACTAAAAATAAGCTATCTTCTAAAATAAGCTACCCTCCAGTTTTGATTCAAAAACGTCAAAACACCTTTGACCCAAAAATAAGCTACCCCTTTGTCGCACCAAAAGATAATTAATTGATAGTCCGCCAGTTAATCAGAGATCGATCATAGTATAACGTGATGCAAATTACATACGAAAATCACTATAGTGTGAATGTGGCGTGCATACATATAAAAGTTTTTTTCTTACTACATGCCCACTAATTGAAAGTTGTAAAGCTCGTCGAGGTGCATCTAACAGTAGTTAAATCATCCAAATCGGCCTGGTGGATGGTGAGATATCATTGAAAAACGATTGGACAACTATATAAAATCTCTATGTAGGGTTCTCAATAGGCCGGGTTGGGCCGGGTTTGTCTAAACCCAAGCCCGGCCTGTAGAATTATAAACCCAGCCCAAGCCCAGCCCAGTTCATCACGGGCTTGAAATATAAGCCCAAGCCCGGCCCGAGCTTAGCCCAGCCCGGCCCAACCCAATCCAAGCCTGGCCCAACCCAGGCCTGCCCAACCCAAGCTCGGTCCAACAAGCCTGGCCTAACCTATAATTTGCAAATAGTATTACTGATTAATTAATTATCAACAATCAATTAATTGTCCAATAAAATTATTATTGATTAGTTGGCAACTTGACAACTAATCATTTTTAGATTTGGAATACTAAAATAATTATATTTTCCAAATAACTTAATACAATAGGCCTGTACATATCCGCGCATTTGTAAAATTCATAAGTAGGGCTTATTTTTTGTAAAACTTTAAGGCTGAATAACATTTGATCTACTTGTCAAACCCGGGCCCGGCCCATTATTTTTCAAGCCCAACCCAAGCCCGGCCCAATTAATCATGTACCTAAAATTTGGGCCCAAGCCTGGCCCAGGCCCGGCCCAACCCACAAATTACCAGGTTTGGCCCGGCCTATTGCAAACCCTATCTTTATATAAACAATGTTTGTTTATATAGAGATTTTATATAGTCATTCAATTGTTTTTCAATGATATCTCGCCATCCACTGGGCCGATTTGAATGATCTAACCACCGTTAAATGCGCCTCGACGAGCTCTACAACTTTCAATTAGTGGACATGTATCGTTAACTTAGTAAGAAAAAATTTTTATATGTATGCATGCCACATTCACACTATAGTGATTTTCATATGTGATTTGCGTCATGTTACACTATGATCAATCTCCGATTAACTGGCGGACTATCAATTAACAAAATGTTTAGTTCCGAAAATAAGCTATCCCTACGATTGATAAACGTTGCTACATAGTAAAGTCTAAATTTTATTAAACAAATCGATTAAAGTCGTATAAGTAACCTTGTTCAGCAGATCAAAATACACATACTTTAAAAATTTCATAACAATCGGAGAACTTTTTATTATTTAACTTTTAATTTTTACGTTCAACGGTTTTTTTTTATAAAAAAAACTGTTGAATGTAAAAATTAAAATATGTGTATTTTGATCTGCTGAACAAGGTTACTTATGCGACTTTAATCGGTTTGCTTAGTAAAATTTAGACTTTATTATATAGCAATTATAATCGATTGACCAAAAATCGCTTTATAAGTTATCTACGATTTTTTTTTGCATATTTGTTTATTGTTTATAACATATTTATTTATTGTCTACAGCATATTTATTTATTGCCTACAGCATATTTATTTATTTTTTTACTTGTTAGAGTTTTGTATTTGAAAATAAGCTACCCTTTATTGTGCTTTAAATTATTTAAAATAGTAAATAACCTGAAAATAAGCTACTCACGGTTTTTTTTATTAAAAATCAGCAAAACTTATTTTCAGCAACATATGGTAACCAAACTGTCATCCTTATAAATTGGTTATACAAACAAAATTTCATATTAAAAATTCACTTTTCTTTATTTTTTCGATATATATATATATAAAAGTAGCCAATTCACAAAGTTAGGGTTGTTTATACCCCATATATATAAATGATGTCTTTTTATTTAAATTGGACTACTAAGATAGTTAATTTCTTTTTTAGTTTTATATATTTTTTCGCTATTTTGGTGATAGAAAGTTAAATCTACATTTTATTTTTAAAGTTTTAATAAAAAAGCTATAAGTTATTTTTGTTTAAAGCATTTAAAAAGGGTTTTCTTTTATTATTGTATATTTTTTTCATATGTCTAATAAAATTTTGCTTAATTTAGAGATATTTCAAACTGCTAATTCTATTTTTTAAAAAAATTTAAAACTAAACTGACGAAAAAAATTATATAATTATAAACATGAACATCCTGCCATTATTAGCTAGTAATTATTTTTGCATAGTTAAATTGATTATTAGTACCAAATTTTCCACAAAGATCTGATCTATGAAAACTTTAAAGTTAATATTTCTGTACATAACAAAGACTTTATCTAGAAGCGACTTGGATAAAGAGTTTTAGATCGAATATGAGAAAACTGAAATAGAGCTAAAAAAGATTTCTTCTTTTGGGTTTGGCTCTTCGGATAGAAGATTTCATTACTATAGAAGATATAGTAGAGCAATAACCCTGAAGTTTTTTGTTAGAAGCTACAGAAGCTTAGGCAGAAGTAGATTTTTGATAAGTTATATTATTCTTCAAAGCATAAAACTTATACTCCTTTCAAGTTTTAGTACCTTGGATATTTCTCCTTTATCAGTAAAAAAAAATATGCGTAAACCTCTGTAAGTTTTTACACAGAGATAAACTTACAAAAAACTTATGATTAGTTCAGAGTATTAAATAGGGGTAATAATTATGAAAGTTTACGATAGTAACTTCAGAGTATTATGAAAGTGTAATAATTACGAATATTTATAGCATAGTAAATTCAAAATATAGCAAAAATATTATGAACAACAAACATTGAAAACTTGCGAAAACTGGCAAATACTGGCATAAATCAATGATATATTACGATCAATTAATAATCAATTAATAATAATATTCACATAATATTATCAATTTCGTATTACAAATAAGTTTTTTTTAATTAGTTGTTTTTTTGATTATCTGTTGTTTTTTTTTATATTTAATAGGCAATTCTCCAGTTAACTGGTTCAAAACTTTTTTTTTATATATAAATTTTACTATAAGTGAATGCACAGTGTCTCTATCTAAAACTTTTTTTTATACTAAATTAATCACTTTTCTGGCTTAAGAGACTTTTGTAAAGCTCATTAAAACGCATCTAATGATGGTTAGAGCGTTAAAATTGGCTTGGTGGATACTAAGATATCTTTAAAAAACCTTTCTTTTACTATTTAAATTTTTTTGCAAACAATAGTATTGTTTATAAAAAATTTTATATAGTAAAAGAAAGGTTTTTTAAAGATATCTTGGTATTCACCAAGCCAATTTTGACGCTCTAACCACCATTAGATGCATTTTAATGAGCTTTACAAAAGTCTCTAAACCAAAAAGGTGATTAACTTAGTATAAAAAAAAGTTTTAAATAAAGACGCTATGCATTCGCACTTATAGTAAAATTTATATATATAAAAAAAAATTTTGAACCAGTTGACTGGAGAATTGCCTATTAACCCTTTTTCTTCTCTTTATTGTTTTCGGGATCACTATTTGGAGTAGTCGCTAGAGACACCATTATACTTTTGTTCGCTGTTTTTTTCTTTTTTTTTATTTAACTCTTTTTTTCTTTCCTTTATAGTTTTCAAAATCACCTTTGGAATGGTCGCTAAAAATGCTGTGAAGTCGCCATTGGAGCTGTATATTGTTGTTGTAGATGCCATTATTAGAACTTTCATTTGTTGCTTTCCATTTCTCATATCGGTAGTGGATTTGTTTTTGTCATATAATTGTCTTTAGTTCGTAGTTCTGATTTTGAAGTTAGAGAAAGTATGATTTTTTTTTCGTTCGTTGTTAGTTATAAACACGTTAAGGGGGCTTCCAGAAATCAGCTGATTTTTTTTTTACTATGAGCCCACCTCACCCCTATCCCACTCACCCCCACCTGATACCCCAATCAGCCAATCAGATTTTACGATTATTAAAAAGTTAGATATAATATTTAATAGTAAATAACTTTTGATCTACTAGGCCAATTTCGATGATTTAACTACCAAAATGATCCTCTTAATGAGAGGATTCTAGCAAGCCCAAAATCATTAAAATCTAATTACTGGATCCTAAGATCAGTATAGATTTGTATTATTATAGAAGTTTTATAATTTATTAAAAAATTATAAACTATTTATAGAAACAAATTTATTCTGATTTCTAGATCCTGTGATTGGATTTTTATGATTTTGGGCTTGCTAGAATCCTCTTATTAAGCTGATCATTTTGGTAGTTAAACCATCGAAATTGGCCCAGTAAATAAAAAGTTATTAATAATTTTCAATTGTTAATAACTTTTGATATACTAGGCCAATTTTGATGATTTAACTACCAAAATGATCAGCTCAATGAGAGGATTCTAGAAGTCCAAAATCATTAAAATCTAATTACAGGATCCAGAGATCGGAATAGATTTGTGTTACTATAAAAGTTTATAATTTATTAAAAAATTATAAACCATTTATAGTAACACAAATTTATTCCGATCTCTGGATTCTGTGATTGGATTTTTATTATTTTAGGCTTGCTAGAATCCTCATTAAGCTGATTATTTTGGTAGTTGAATCATCGAAATTGGTCTAGTAGATCAAAAGTTATTAACAATTGAAAATTAATTTTTAATTGTTAATAACTTTTGATCTACTGGACCAATTTTAATGATTTAACTGCCAAAATGATCAGCTCAATGAGAGGATTCTAGCAAGTCTAAAATCATAAAAATCCAATTACAGGATCCAGAGATCAGAATAAACTTGTGTTTCTATAAATGGTTTATTATTTTTTAATAAATTATAAAACTTTTATCCCTTAGATTGTAGTAGAACACAGGCAAATTTGCCTGCGTTTTTGCACTTTTTTAGCCTGATTTACTTTTTTAAAATGCTAAAATAATTAAATAAAACTTTGTACAATTATATTTGAAAATAAGGATTACTTTTTTGCAAAATTAGTTTTTATATTATAAGAAAATAAATTATAGTTACATATAAGCTGAAAATAGATAATTTTAAGAAAAAATTTTTTTAAAAAATTTTATTACAATTTTTCTGCGATCTTATTTAGTTTTAGTTTTAGAACTATAGTTCTTAAGACAATATTGTAGTTTATATAAAGGATGACAACTTTCATTATTGCAACTTTAATGATTNTATAGACGGAAACATATAAAATTTGAAAAAATCTAAAGAAAAATTTTAATAGTAAAAATGCCAATACAAGAACTTTAAACATTTATTATATTAAAGCTTTCTAATGATTTTAAAAAAAATTTATAACAAAGTTACTAAAACAAAACTCAAAGAATATTTTTTACTTAGAAAAGATATGACTAAAATCAATATTTAAAATTTTATTAAAAATTTTAAAATACGCAGGCAAATTTGCCTGTGTTACAATCTAAGGGATAGTAACCTTTATCTATTCTGATTTTAGGATCCAGTGATTAAATTTTAATGATTTTGCTTGCTAGAATTCTTCATTAAAAGAATCATTTTGGTAGTTAAATCATTAAATTTGATCCCATAAATTAAAAGTTATTAATTATTAAATATTGTTAATAAATCTATAATTTTGATCAAAAATAATTTTGTAACTTTGGGGCCGAAATTATACCTGATACTTTAGCTAACCTATCCACCCCCTGATTTCTGCAAGCCCTCTAACATGTTATTAATGCTTGTTTCTTGTTTTTTTAGCGTTTTTAACTTTTCTAAAAGTTGTGGGACATGTGCTGTTGGAGTCGCCATTTGTTCAAAATGGTGTTATTAGAATTGGAGTATGTGCTGTTGGAGTCACTTTTTGTTCGAGATGGTGTTATTGGAATTGGGGTGTGCACTATTAGAGTTGCAGATGGTGTTGTTGGAATTTTTGTTCATTAGTCAGATAGTGCAATACTAGTTAGATAGTTGTAATACTGTTTAGGATTTGGGTTAAGATTAGTGTAGTATTAGATAGCATAGAAATGGTTTATATAAAATAAAATAAAATAATTTAAAATGAATCAAAAAAAATAAATAATAAAAAATAAAGCTATATCATTAATGATTTATTTTATAAAACTTGTATTCAAACTTTGGAAAGTTAGTAAAATTTCAATCCAAGGGAAAATAATATGCTTCGGTTTGGTGTTTTTCATCTAAACACTTTTCATTAATTACCACGATTGGTTGTAATAAAAATAATTAAAAAATAAAATATATACATACCCTCTTCTTCTGAATCGTTGTAATTAAAATTCTTCTGTAGGATAAAGTGAGTTATAAAAAATAAAAAAATATATTAAAATAAACGAAATAATTTAAAAATAATTTAAAATAAGGATTAATTTAGATTTAACCGGAGGTGATTTTAACCGTAACATATGATCGCATATGTACGTACGTCGTCGTATATACTATATTAATTTTTGTAATACGAACACTAACCAGTTGCACTTTAATAATGGAAGACAAACTAACAATAGCAGCTTTAGAAATCGATATTAGAGTATTCATTTTCTCCTTTCGAGGTTGAATGCACCACCACCACGGTTATAGAAGTTGAGGAAGCTTCGTCTAATTTAGAAGTTGGATTTACTTCTTCTGTGTTGGAAATTGAGAAAACTTCATCTAGTTTGGTAGGTCGACATTGTATCCTATGCTTTGGAAATTAATAAGATCCACACCAACCTGGAAGTTAAAATTACTTCTCCTAGCTTGACATGCACTGAATTTACTTCTCCTGTCTCTGCTTTTTTAGTATACTGAAACTACACCTATTTACACCTACCAGTCTTCAGAAGTTACGCCACTCAATTCTACTCATCAACATATAGATATTGCTTCCCCTTCTGATTATCAGTATAACCTTCAAAAAGAAGATACGTTTGATGACTGGGCATCCATTGACAGGTTTATGCGGTTGTATTGTTTGGAGCGAGGTTTCAGTTATTAGGTTTTTTGAAATGATAAGGATCCAAAAGACTCTAATATAGCCCATCGCAAGTCCTTTCGTTGTTCATTAAGTGGTACATACAGTAGCAGGAAGAATATTGATCAAATTTACATCGCTTGCGTGATTGTGCCAAGATAAATTGTGGGTGGCATTGCAATTTTACTTTTCTGAAGTCCGTAGAACAAATATTATATACAACCTTGGATGATGTTCATAATCATGAATTACAACCTGGACAAATAGCTCACCTTAATGCTAGATACCGACAACTCAGTACTGAAATGATAGAGGATTTGCAATTTTTCACAGAATGCAAGGTGGCGCCTGTTACGCAGTTTGAGGTTCTAAAAAAAGTATCTACAGCACATTTTTCACAAACAAGATATCTATAATGCGATTTATCGCTTATGTGAACGTTATAAAGATGAGAAGCCTGATTCCGGTTTATTTTTTGAAGCACTCTTCGAAAAATGGTTTACAATCCGGATTGGAAAGTATATGTCAGACATTTGGGTAGCGAGCGTCGTTTAGCAGGTGTCTTTTGGATGTCTCCTGATCAACAAGATTTGTATTAGCGGTTCCATGATGTAGTATTGAATAACAATACATGCAAGACTAACAAATATAATATGTATTTAAGCGTCTTTATAATAAGAGACAATTATGGAAAATTCTGAAATATAGCAAACGCGTTAGTAGAAGATGAGATGGCATCTACATATGCCTGGATTTTATGATGCTTAATAAAAGCGACCAGTGATATCGCCCCAACATCATTCTGAACTGACTCTGAACCAGGTCTAATTAACGCTGCCTCACATGTTTTTCCAGCAACACGACACTTTTACTGCTTATTTCATATTTGGCAAAACATTATCAAACATCTTAAAGCAAAGTTGAATGTAAATTTTAATGCTTTTGGAAAAGCTTTTTATTCATGTAGGAATATATTAAGTACTGAACTATTTGAGCAACGTTGGAAGTCTATAATAGAGACATTTCCGGAATGTTATGATTATATGACAAGAACACTAGTGTTTGTAGTCAATTTTGATTAGTTGATTTTTATCGACTTAGCCGGCTTAGCCAGTCGATTTTTCAAAAAATCGACTTAGCCGATTTATTATTAGGTTATATAAAACAATAATGACCAATAAAAATTTACTAAAAAAATAACAACGATTTACCATAGTCTATTTAATCAGATGTTAATAATTAACAAAATCGCACATATATATATGTAAAAAACTTATTTTAACGTAGCATGCATAATTAAATGTAGATTTTTGCAAGTACCTGTGCCTAGCAAAAACTTCAAAACGCATACATATGCACATATACGTATATACCATGCCCATTAAAAAAAATTAAACAATCATAAAAATTGCTTGTAAATAACTAAATATTATGAATACTGATTCACATATGTTTAGCCAACCAATAATTTTTATAAATTAGGTAGCTAATAATTAAAATAGCTAATTTATTATGCAAGCGATCCCAAAATTCTTGAGCAGTCTTCAGGAACCATGCACTAAATTTCACAAAAAATGTGCATGGCGCAAATAATCAATCTTCAAAATAATAGGTTTTTTGTCACAGCTAACTTGAAAAAAAAACCTTTAGTCAAAAAAAAATTTTAAATGCAATAACACCATACTAAAAACCAGTGGCAATAATAAAAAATCAAATAAATTCCAATTAGCTGCAGATTTTTGATAATAAATGAATGCCTTATATTCACAACTCCAATTCCATTAAGAACGTTCCCAAGCATTACTTCAATAAACTCAACAAATGGCTTATCGAATTCTTTATGAAGTTTATTGAGGTAGGCGCTTGTAAATGCCTAAGATAACAATATTAAACATTATATTAGCATTACCAAACTCTTTGATTTTTGAAAATAAATCAATGCCTTACGTTTATTTCGCCTCTTTAAGGCATAATATGATAATATGCCAAACAACTAAACCGTGATCCCAGTGCAAACTATCATCTAAATAGAGTATTAATAAAGCTCGAGGTATGAGAATTTTGAATATGCCCAAAAGAATGTTTCTGATTTTAGAAAACGAATTCTTAAATTAAAAAAAATCAAGAATTCCACACTTGAAAATCTTATATAGTTAAAATTTGGATAATTAAAAAAAAAAAGATATAATAAATCAAAAATTTGGCATCAATACTTATACCGTTATATGTTAAAATCCATCCTTAACAAACATGTCTAGCGATCAATTGTTTGAAGAAGTTGCTGATGAAAATGATATGTTATTTGAATATAATAGAATCTATAATTTTGACCCTAATTTTAATGAAAGTATTAAAAATGTTTTTAGTGATGAAAATGTTAATTACGATAACGGAGACGATTACACTGGTGAAGAAGAAGAAAATACGGATAACTTTTTACCTATTACATCATATTTTCCCCACAAGAAACTTCAACAAAAAAAAATCTTAAAACAAATGCAATACAAAAAAATAAAAAAGCAGGCCTACTGCTAGTTGGGTATGGAAATATACTCGCCGAGATAAAGTAACCAAGATCAAATATTGTAAAGTCCATATAGATCATGAAGATGGCACTTCCGAACAGTGTAAGACAGTGTTTATGCCAACAACATCAACATCTAATATAGTCGCACATTTGCGCACAGAGCATCGAATTTTTAAGAACCAAAAATGGGATGCACCTTCTATATTAACCGAAAATTCCACATCAACAAATCAGCCAACAATTGAAAAACTTCTACAAAAACAGATAGAAAATACTTATCCCCTTCCTGAAAAACAACAAAATCGCATAGCTTATCGACTTGTTGCTTGGATTGTTGAAGAAATGATGCCATTAGATTGTATCAACAATGATCGGTTTCGAGACTTCTGTTATGAGATTAATCAACAGTTTGAAGTTCCTTGCACCAATACCGTTAAAAACATCATTAAAGAATCAGTATTTCATACACGTCAACGTTAAAAGAAATGATGTGTCAAACAATGGTTTCTGTCTGCCTTACTACTGATTTATGGACACAATATCATATTCCATATATCGGCATAACGGCTCATTGGCTTTCCGAAAACTTTACCATGTACCAATCTTTAATTACAATCGAGCACTTCCCCTATCCACACATGGGAGATCGAATCGAAGATTTTTTGTGCAAGGTTCTTGTAAAATGGGATATGTTTGATAAAATTAGTGCTATAATAACCGACAATGCATTATCGATGATAAAGGCAATTAGACAATTAGGCACTCCTCACCTTGGTTGTATAGCACACACCATTCACCTCTCAGTTACAGATGGATTAAAAAAAGTTGAATCTTTAATTGGACGTGCAAAATCATTAAATACCTTTTTAGTTAACCGTGACAAATATAGATCATTATTCCGAAAAATTCAAAGTGAAATAATTGAAAAAAAATAATACAAATCAACTAACCACCAATATGTCCGTTTTAGATCCTATATCAAGTGACACCGCCACTAAATAGAACTCCGCCTATCTTGTTCTTAAACGGCTTCTTGAACTTCGGGAACCAACTTTAGAATTGGCAACAAATCTAACAAATGATCCTGACCGTGCAATTCGTGCCGATGGTAATAACCTAAATAAAAAAATACTTACTGATGAAGAATGAATAGGTTAATCTATATTCTTGTCTAAATTTTCATATTAATTAAAGGTTCCAAGCATAAACGAGCAAAAAGTGGTAATAAAACTATTTAATAGTTCTATTGCCACTTATTGTTATAAGAAACCTAATTATTTCGAATTTTTCTTTTTTTTTTTTTTATAAAAAAAAATTCTAGGTCTTGATGAGATATGTCAAATGTTACGCCCATTTGCACAAGCATTAACATTTATGGGTGGTGATCAATACCTGACACTGAGTATGATGTATCCTACTGTACGACATCTTTTTAAAATTTTGGACCAAATAGAAGATAAATTTACAAACTTAGATGCTATTGAAATGCACCAAGGTTTCCACATGTCAATGGTATCTCGATGAGATGATCCAAAAATAATCAGGTGGCTCACAACATTTCTTGACCCCCACTTTAAAACATTATCAGCCGCCTCACCCACAATACAAAAAGAAGTAATCCAGGAGTTATGTAAAAAAATTGAACTTCTCCACAAAAAAAACACCTTACCAACTACCAATCAAGCCTTAGATACAGAAATGTCTTCTTTCTTTGATGATAGAATTGAGACTTCATCCCCTTCTCAAATTGATACTGAGCTTCAACTATATTTTTCAATTCCTCCAATTCCTAAATATGATTAAAAAGACCCACGTTATGAAGAGTGTAATCCTTTAAGTTGGTGGAAGGAACATAAATGCGCCTTACCTCTCCTTGCTGAACAAGCTTGAATTGTTCTGGGTATTTCTGCGACTTCAGTACCTTCAGAATGCCTCTTTTCTGATGCCGGAAACACCATAACAGATAAACGTAACCGTCTAAAGCCAGATACAGTTCACGATCTTCTGTTCTTGAAAGAAAATTCCAAAACAGTTAATGTCTATGCCGGTTTATGAATGTGATTTGAATTTTAAAGAGATACACTAAATCATTAAAATTTTAAAGCAAACTGGACTCTCTATTTTCTTTTTATTTTTTTTAATGAAATTTAAATTATCGGACAGTTTCAGATATATATTATGTACAATATGGCATGTTTTGCGGGTAACATTTTCAACTACTCCTCAAATGTTTTAAATTTTTGTATATTCTAACGGTTAGAACATAGATTAGTAAAAAATTTATTTAGTTATATAAACATTTATCTAACACTTGAATAAAGAGAAAGTAAATTCAGCTTACCCAAAGCCGGAAATAACAGTTTCTTAACCAAAAAAGTAGCAAAAGTAGCATTATTAGGAGTGATAGTTTTTTTTTCTTATTATTAACTAAGGAAAATAAACCGTTTTAGTGAAATAGATTACACAGTAATTATCCATATAATCTCTATTAAAAGTCAAAATTCACCAAGATCGGAAGCTAAAATAATACTCTTATTAAAGTCTAACCATATGCTGTAGTTCTTTGATTTTGGTAAAACATTTATGCTTCACCATAACTTGAGTTCAATACAGCATTATCGTGATTTTTAGCGATGTAATATTTATACAATTGACCAATCATATTTATTTTTTATCACGTGTTTTAACTGACCAATCAGGGTTATCGGCTTGAACATAGCCGGCTAGGCCGATTTTTGAAATATCGACTTAGTATAGTCGATTAATAAGGATTGACTACAATCACTAAAGAACACTATATGCTAATTGTTTGAGTTGGGCTAAATCGTATGCACCGTTTCAACTTAACGCCGGAATCCAGAGTACTCAAAGTGTGGAGTCATTTAATGGCATAATTAAGAAATCATTAAATAGTGCTAGTATATTGTGCGATGTTGAAAAAGTAATTGAAAAAAGATTAGAAGATGAATCACAATATAACAAGTTGGTTGATCTCAAAGCTCCTATCAGGCTTCCACATCTTTCTTCGCAATTTTTTACCAACATTGATGCAATCCTTGTTCAATTTTTAACTCCTCTCATTTTGTCATAGCAACGGTTTCAAATTTCTCAATCACTTATATATGAGGGTTGCTTGGTATCATTTTCTGTCGAGGTAGGTATAGTTCAATTTTATCTAGTTAAAGTTTAAGATTGATATTGAAGACGTTAATAATGAACTACAAATAACATTAAAATCTCTGTTAAATAGTGTTGAAGTTTCAAGTATAATTGAATCATGGAGAATACGCCATATAGGTGGGCTTTCACATCGAGAAAACATAGTAATACTATTAAGTGACGGGACTCATCTTTGTACTTGCATGAAAATGGTTACAAAAGGGATAATCTGTCATCATTTCTGGCATGTTATGCTCTACTCAAGCCATGCGAAGTTCCATATTAGTATTATACCAGCTAGGTGGTATAAAAATAATATTGTAGATCAATTGGATACGTATCTCGATAATTCACCTGTTCTAACTGCTATAAAGCCGTGTACTGAAACTTTGCCATTACTCTCTGAAGCAAAATTCACTCTTCAAAGCCTGCGACAATTTCAGAAGTTGGAGCATCATGATGTTATTCGCTATGCTATTCCTCTAAGAAACCGGTTCGGGATTGCATTCTCTGTTTCTAAAACCACAATTAATATTGCCTTAAAAACTAACAGTGATGAAGAATTGATACAAATGTTAAAGAATTTTATTACAGTAAAATGGCAAACTTGTAAAGATTCAACAAGGAGTGATTTTAATAATTCATGTGAGGATAGCACAAAAATAATTCAGATGAAGTGGTTCCTTTGCAACAACAATTAATCGGTCAAATAACAGAACCTAAGGTTGTTAAAATACGTGGTGCTCCATCTAAGAAGAGAATGAAAAGCTTTACGGAAGAATTGGGTAAGAAGGTTAATGTTCAAGAAAATAATTATGCCGAAACAAGTTCACGAGCACAGCGTAAATGTTTATTATGTGGAGCACCAGGACATTATCAAAAAAAATGTCCAGGTTATAATAAGGAAAACATAAATATACAAAAATAATGCATTGTACTAATCGAATTATTTATGTTGTACGAACGCATGATATGTAATTAGCAAATTTGTGCCTTCAAATTTATTGTTTATTAATGTTAATTTTAAGCCTTTTTGCTAAGTTTGAAGCGATTCACAAGTCCTTTTTTAACATTAGGATAAGGGTAAAGCATCTTTTTTTTTTTAGGTTTGGCTTAGGTGGAACGATTCAAATGTTCCTTTTTAAGGTTAGGGTTAGGGTGAGGCGATTCAAAAGTTTTTTTTAAAGTTAGGGTTAGGGTGAAGTGATTCAATTGTCTTTTCAAGGTATGTACTAGTAGAAAAATGCTGAAGCAGAGACGACAGCCATAGCGAAAGCATAAACTATCCTTTGTGAAGCAAAGAATAATAGGTGAAATTTATTAGCACTTAATAATAAATCGAACAAATGTGTGGGCGATGAATTTGTATTTATATTTAGTGTATAATAAATCGAACAAGTGGATTTGTATTTCATTTAGTGTAATTAAATTACTATGCATTCAGTAGTTCAAACGTGATTAGTATAAATTATAGCCCGCATTAGTCGTAATTCGGGCCATGCTTCGGAGTATGCCAAAATTATGTGATACAGTAAAATTCACCTCCAGTGAGCATTAAAATTGTCCTTTTTTTTAATTCGTTTTAATTTATTTTTTATTTTTTTTAAATTTTTTTTTAATTCGTATTTTTAAATTATTTTATTTAAATTTATTAATTTTTTTTTTATAATTCGTTTATTTTTTTTAATGTTAATTTTATTTAATTATTTATTTTTAAATTTTTTTTATTATTAGTATACATACATACGTATATGTATGTACTAGAATGGCGAAGTAGTTAAAAAAAAGCCCTTTTTACAATTGAATAAAAAACACTTCGGAAGCTCTTTTCAGTAGTTTTTTTTAAATTGTTATATGGTAAGTTTTATTTTCTATTTATTTTTTTTTATTTTAAAAATTTTTTTTCCCTTTGATAGGTCTCGCTGTGACTCGACCTCTTAGCTTTATTATATATTTAACAAATTAAATACAATATATTTTTAAGAATAAACAAAGCCCGACATCATCCGAGTAGTATTACCCAAATGCAACTCATCGCACCAACTCTTTGGAGAGTTAGAGTCTGAATTAGCCCCTATTAAAAGGAAGTCCAAAAGGGTGTTTCACCCAATTGGATCAGACAAAAAATTGCTTCATCCCAAATTTCATGAATTTTTTCTTCTTTTTCTTTCTCTAAAACCTTTCTTTCTTGAGCTAGGTTTCCAGGACTTCTATTCTTCAGCCCCGAAGGTACGTCTTTAGCTAAGTCTGAGGTGGGGCCCCTTCGTTTATTGTGACTAGAAATTCCAATTGACTTCTCCCATTCCAAAACCGCTAAGCAGCGAATTTTCCAGATAAAATCATAAAAAAGGTTCCAGGTAAGCGTTATAGAGTAGTCCAAAATCTCTAAAACTCTTTTTTTGAACTCAAGAGGTTTGTTATATTGAGAACTGACGTTTCTTGTAAAAGACCTTTGATTATGTCCTTTCTTGTCTGGAAGTTTTCTTTCTTGTTTCTTCCGAAGATGATTCCCCTTAACACTTCTTTTTTGAACTTAAACTTGAGTCTGACTCTAATTTTTTCTAACACAACTCTGAAACTACATCGTCAATATTGTACCATTAAAAGGTGTGGTGACATAGAGAAGCTGTCTGGTTGTCACCTCCAAGCGGCAGGTCTAGAGTTCAAATCCCACTGGAGACGAATTGAAAAATAGGCCTGTGTTATGGTAACATTTGTTCATCGATCAGTCGGGTAGATTATCTGTAACCTTGGTTAAAGCCAAGGGACCGGAACAATTGAAACCCGTTTGGCAAGTCCCGAATGGAGAGGTAGCTGGACTTCGACGGTACCGGGAAAAAGGATCTTAGTGGTGACTGACCGGGAAACTGGACAGGCAAGAGCCCCTATGGCAAAAGGGGGCCCACCAACCTGGCCGCCGAAGTCGTACTGGAGGAAAAGGTCATGTGTTATAGAAGCATGAACCAAGGAAAGGGAGACCTTAGGCACCTAAAGCCTGGCAGACCGATCCTTCCGGGCCAACTGGATTGGTAGTCTGGGATTACTGGGGAAAAGGATCCAAAGAGTGACTGACCGGGTACTGGGGTCTAGTGAACTTCACAAGGGCAGACAGAACTAATCGGCCAATAAGAAGCGGAAACATGGAGGCGTGTACGTGTCAAGACCCAACGGAGCTCTGGGCGTACCCATATAGGAGTCTTCGGATGCTAAGAGGATTTGGGACCACCAATATGGGTATATGCTAGTATAAGTGCATGCAGTGGTGATCGGGTTCTTCCTAGCCTCATGATGCCATCCAACTATATTCGGCACTGGAAGCATTCGTGAAAGCCCAGGTCCTTGCTACCATAGCGGGAAGTACAGTCGTTCGCACATTTCCAAATTCAGAACGCTAAATTCTGGGTCCTCAAATCACAGGAAACCAGCTGGTTGCGGCAGCATGCAGGCTTGAGATACTTACCCAATGCGGTAGAGGCAGCTACATGGCTTGAGATACGAACCCCCGAGAAGTACACTAGTAAGGGATTTTCTGAGTAACCAGATTTCGGGTACACCAACTTGGAAGCATAAAGCGCCTATCTGGCAACACATACCAAATTGGAAGTAATGAATTAGGAAATGTGGGTAAAGTGGCGGACATGTAGGTGCTGATTGTTGGTTGAAAAGGGACATACAAATCCAGATCAACTATATAAATGGGAATATGGGAGGCTCTGGTGGGTTTTAGCCGTGGATAAAAGGTTTCACAGCCTGAAGTCCTAATCTCAATACTTGTATATAATATGTATGTATAAAAGGCACCGCCATATGTCAATTTGCTTAAGTATTAATAAAGCTTGAGGCAGGAGCTACACCTCTAATATTAAAAAAAAAAAAAATATTGTACCATTAAAACTCTAGACCACTACACTCTGCCAGGTGTTCTTGAGTCTCTTTTTGCTCGTTTTCACACAAAGTACAGTAATCCGATGTGTAGAGGTGCGGGCTTCTTCTTTTTAATTCAGTGAGTACGGGAAGTACTTCTGCTAAGGCTTTGATACGAAGAGCTAATCTTTTACTTTGCTTTAGAGATGTGCAACGAACTCCGCTTTGTCTTTTGATTGCTTCCAATAAGAAGGCCAATTTAAATTCCTGTTAAAGTGACCTTCTTCCAATTTAGATACCGCCTTTGTGCAGAACCAACCTGCTCCGTTTTGGAGTTCGAAAACCTGTTTCAGAAAGCTTCTTGTTGGCTTCTCAACTTTATAATCTTTCCGGAAGAGAAGCGTCTCAAATCGCGAGTCCTTGACTTGGTTAGGATCTAAAATTACCAATGACGAAAGTGCTTCCTTCATGTAGTGATCTGTGACATCATTCCACTTATCACCGTTAGGTGTCTTAATGGGTCGGGTTGGGTCAGGTTTGGGCCTAACTCGGGTCAGACCCACTTGTGTCAAACCCGACCCGGGTCTGACCCACCTCATATCAAACCCGACCTGGGTCTGATCCGCCTCATACCAAACCCGACCCGAGTCTGACCCGCCTCATGTCAAACCCGACCCAGGTCTTACCCAACCCAACCCAACCCAGGTTGAACCCGGGTTAATGATGGATGACGCAACAATTGCTTATTATATTACTACCTAAAGTCTATTTAAGGCTGTATGAAGTTTGTACTTTGTACATTCTATTCTAACTTACATATTCGTCAGGTGTCATTAGTGGCCAGACAAAGAGATCCAGGCGTATTTAGGAAATAAATGAGAGTTTAAAAATTTTATTTGTATATCAAAATTTTGAAATCGAAAAAAGAAATGGAAGTGCTTAGAGACTCCCATTTGACAAGATAAGTAAAAATTTTTTATTATGCAGATCAACAAACTATTTAATAATAATAAAATGATATTAGAAGCAGTATCGATTAATTATAAAATAATTTATAATAATGAAGGCCATATAAATAAGTGTATTCGAATTTTAATTAAAAAATAAATAAGATTTGATTTGTACATCACTTATTTGATAATAAATACGTCTTCTTGTTTTTATCAAAATAAGATTTACGAATTTTTTATAACGAATTTCACAAGTCACGAAGTCATATTCTTGCTCAATAAACGTATAAAAAAAAAGATGAAATGATAAAAGCATTATCTTTATAAATATTAATAAAAAATATGATTAATAATAAGTAATTATTCTGTGGCTTATGATCTGCATTACGAATTGACGATCGAGAAAATCACGTTTCAATTCAGAATTGAAGTAAATTCAGAAATGACTTGGAACAATAATAGTATAAAATAATTCTTTTATCACGCAGCGTTCAACTTGCGCTTTTCTTATTTTATTCCGTACCGTGTAAGTATGTAATAGGAAACAAAATTAGTGCTTACTATACAAGTATGCATTTATATATATAATAATAATTGTTATACAAAAAAACTGAAAGCCAGTATAAATTTAAAGTGTAACTGATTTATATCGATCTTTTAAATAAATATGATAAACGAAATATTAAAATTGTCCATAGCGTTTGTATCAATAATAATATCAATCCATCCCGATTAGTTATATATTTTTATACAATACTATACATATGTTTATAACAAAAATCAATACAAAAAAAACTCTCTCCGCTGATCAACTTTTCCAAATCTGGCAGAAAGGAAAAAAGCTGAAAACGAGATAAGTAACTTAGGAAACAGCCAAAAACTCTCTAAGGAAAAAGAAGGACAAGCAAAAATAATATAGAGTTTGCTAGTACAACTTAAAAGAAAAAGGACAATACTAGCTGACAAACTTAAACTTCAAATTTTTTCGAAAAAATTTTTTGGAAATTTTTGGGGATTGGGTTTAACCCTGAATCGTAGATCACTAAAACAACAAACAAACAAAACAATCGCGTGATCTGCATAAACAACAAACGAAGTAAACAAACTGAAAATAAACAAACTTGTCACGTGCGCAACAAATCAAATCTTGTGTACCAAATATTGAGATAATCGATGAACAGAATGCAAGTTCCAGAATGGAAGGTTGGATTTCTTAAGAAGGGGTGCCAAGCTATAAAGTATGGTGGTACAGGTTGTTTAGACTTATTAAAAAGAGAATGTGTAAGAACACAGATAGTAGACCAAGAATTAGCAAAAGCCATACAAACCATTACAGCGGAAGAAATTTGTATTATAAGGCATTTTTTGGAATGCTATACAAAACTATCAGAAAAGCAACTCGGTGAAATTCAAAGAAAGGAGTCGAAGGAAAGTGTTGATTCTACAGAAGCAAAAAATCAGGCTAGGATAGAAACTCTCCTTCAGCTAGAGTGTGGAACGATAGATTATGGAACTCAAGTCTTGGAAGATGAGCTTAAGCTCAAATATGAAATCGAAGATGGAAAACAGGTTCAACAATTAGAGAAACCAGTGAATCCAGAGGAAGACGTAATGATGTCGTTAGAAGACAAAGAATTTCAAGTAAATGTGGACCAAAACAAGGAAGAAAACAACTTTACTTAGTATAAACAAGAGGCTTTAGGTATGCAAGAAACCTATACGATCTGGGATGTTCCACTCAAAAATGGCAATGTATCAATCAAAAAACTAATGGATCGCTATGGAAAAGTTAAGAATATTACTTGGTCAACAAATAAGTTCAATAAAACAGCAGTTGTGGATTTAACACTCAAAAACCAAAGATACAAGAATATACTCGAGAATACATGGGCACTTCCAATAGGTAGATGGCTTACTAGAATCTCAAAGGATATAAACAAGAAAAGATCATGGAAGAAAGAAAGTCATTTAGAGCAGTATTAGGTGGTATTCCAAGAAATACGATGGGGGTCTTATTATTCAGACAACTAAAACAAGTCAAAGCAAAAACAATCTTTATACCAGTAAATAGTAATGGTAATCCGAGGGGGTCAGCTTTTGTATACTTTGATTGTAAAGAGGATCTTGAGAAAGTGGTCCTAACTCAAGTTAATTATGGAAGTAACACTCTCTTTTGGAAAAAAACCGGTAAAAAATACGTATTAAACTTGAGAAATGAAAGTGATAGACAGATTAATGAAAGTAGAGAATTTTATAGAAAAAAGAAGTACGCTACTTTTGTGGAAGAACAAGAAAGTATAGTAGGAATAGATAACCTTACCAAACCCAGAAAGAAAGTGCCACTAGAAGCTAGATCGAGGAGTCATTCTCGCGAAAACAGAAAAGGAAAGAATGTATTAAGAGAAACGCAATATAGTAACAAAAGTGCAATAGCAGAAACAGGATTTACAAAAGAAAATGTACATTGTGCACCCTCCCGAAGCACCAAATTTGAGGAAAAAAGTATTCTAGAAGAAATTCTGAGACGTCTTAATAGAATTGAAGAAAAACAAGGGCTGGAAAGGCCCTGTCGCTCCTGAAGGGCGCCCCAGTTGTAATAGAGAATGGTGCAACTTCTAAGGGGTGTAAGGATGTTGCACCATTTGGTGGGGTTCAGGGAAGGAGCATAGGGGTTGCGTTTCATAATATTAATGGACTTAAAACACAATTTCATAGAGTAGATTTTTTAGTTTCATGGGCTATTGAGGAAAAAGTAGATATAATTGGAATAGCAGAAACGAATTTGGGTGAAAGAGAGGCGAAGTTTATGGCAAAAGATCTGGGCAATTTTAGAAGTTTTTGGTCGAGTGCATCACCTGACAAACTCAAAGGGTCAGGCGTAGGACTTTTGATACACAGGAACATTGAGCAACATATAGGGAAAATAGAACGATTTAATGAATATTTAATGTGTGCATATATTTTCTTTAAAAAGTGTAAACTACTAATAATTGTAGCTTACATACCTCCAAGTGATGAGACATGTGCAACAATGGTTATCGGAAAAATCCAAGAAATAGTTAATAAAAATGAGAAGACCTGGCAAATCGTTATAATGGGGGACTTTAATCGTATACCCAACAAACTATTGGATAAGTCCTCACAAACAACAAACCTCAAACGTTGTTCTCTTTTCACATGGATGGAAAAGAAATCCTTTGTAGATGCTTTCAGAAGGCTAAATCCCAGGGCCAGAAAGTACACTTGGAGTAACGGTCATACAAGTACAAGGATAGACCAAATATGGTTGTCAGAAAACTTAATGAGCAAGGCTTTAAAAGCAGATATCATCAAAATGGGAACAGTAACAGGTAGTGATCATGAATTGCCCATAGTTGAAATTCTTTTGGATCGCAGTAATTGCGCAGACTCAAAGTGCAGAGCAGGGCAAACTTCCTCATCACGAATGGTTTGGAAGCTTGACAAGGCAACGAAGGAAAATTGGGACAATTACAGAATGGCGCTATGGAATAAGATCAAAAAGAATTTGCCACAATGGCTACTAAAGGATGAACAAACTGAAGAGTCATATCAGGTACCTGAGCAAAGAGTCTGCATAGATCAATTATGGGACATAATCGAGGCTGCAATTTGGAAGGCAGCAATAGAAACATTGCCAAAGAAAAAAATTCAAAATAAAAAGAATTCTGTCAAAAAGGATAAGGAGTCGTCTACCAAAAAAGTGGCCAAAGAGTTTGGCAGATTAATCAAAAGTGTTGCAAACAACAAGAATGCGCATCACATGATCAGCAGCTGGAATAATAAAATCAAAAGTATTAATTCCAGTGCAGGTACGGGGATACCAAATATCAATCTGGAACATGTTGATATTTGGCTTAATAGTGCATCTTTGTGGTGGAAAGCAATAGAAGGCAAATTGATTAGTGAAGAAAAATTGCATAGAGAAAAGGAAATCAAAAAGTACGTGCAAAAAAGATGCGAAATGATTGTAGATGAGCAGAAGAAAATGCTAAGAAGTCTTCTCGAAAGGCCATTTAATAAGGTAGTTTTGGACCGAATATTAATCAAGGAGAATGATGAATATGAGTTAATCTCCGAACCCAGTGAAGTTCTATCCAAGACCAACAAGCATTTTAAGGAACAGTTCAGAAGAAGGAATCCTCGACTAGACCTACTGAACGAAGAGTGGAGAAGTATTTATCAACCACTAAGTGGGATTCAAGAAGAATGGTATGAGCCGGTTCTGTTACCGGTAGAGTTAGAGGAATGGCTCTTAATGCTTAATGAGGTTAGAACAAATTCGGCACCAGGGGTATCCAATATTACTTACGAGTTAATTAAACAAGCGGATCTTCGAGTGCATACAGCTTTCAAAAATTTTGCAAATATTTGTCTTGTGCAAGGAAATATTCCAAACAAATGGAAAGTCGCACAAATTTATATGATTCCGAAGGGGGAAGATTGGGGTTTTGAGTTGAATAGGGTGAGACCAATCGCATTATTGGAAGCCTTCCGTAAGTGCGTAACTAGAATCATAACAAAGAGATTAAGTGCGATAATTAAAGACAAGAACATTTTGCAAGGACCTAATTTTGCAGGTCTACCAGAAAATTCAACAGAGGAGCCTATTCATATCTTAAACTCGTTCCTCGAAGAGGCCCATGAGAAAAAGAAGGAAATGTGGCTCCTTTTCCAAGATATGAAGAAGGCGTTTGATTCTGTTAGTCTTGTGATGCTTGAAAAATCGATGCGGAGAATAAGGCTTCCAGGAACTGTAATTAATTTTGTAATTAACCTATTCAGTAAGAGGCGTATGCAAGTAATAACGGATTACGGCCTTACAGAAGAGTTCGTAGCTGAGGACGGTATCGACCAAGGTGAGGTTATCTCTCCCTTGGTGTGGAGAATTTTTTACGATCCTCTGTTAGTTAGGGTCCAGAAGGACAAGTCCCTGGGCTATACTGCTGAAGTAAATAGTTTCAAGGCAAACATAGACAAGGAAAGAGGATTAAACATGCGGCAGGCTGTTCTAGCATATGCCGATGACACAACATGGATTGCATGCTCAAAGGAGCAATTAGAAAGAACAATTAATATTGCAGAGCAGTTCTTCCAAATTAATGACATCGAAATTAATGGCAGCAAGTCCAAGCTGGTAATAATCAACTCGAAGCTTCCAAAGGAAGAAAGTTGTGTCTTTTTCTGCAAAACGAAATTATTTGCAGAACCAAAATTATATGATGTAAAATTCCTGGGTATATACTTGCACACATCCAAGGATTTAGCTAATATTAAAAGGAAAGTAAAGAAGATTGTTGGATTGTTTACGCATGTATTAGAAAAGAAAAAGGTGACAGCTAGTCAGCTAAGCTATATAAACAATCAGGTGCTTCTTCCAAAATTAGAATATATTTTACAGGCCACAGCCCTATCAGAAAAGGACCTAGAAAATATACACCAGCCAATAATCCGCCTATGTAAAAAAAAGTTAGGCATAGCACAAACCGCACCAAATGATATAATATTTCACGGAGGTATTCTGGGCTTCAAATCCTTGGCAAGCTCTTTGTTGGCTAAGCAGGCGACGAGTCTCTTAAAAAGGCTAAACAGTAATGAAGGTTTAGAAAGCCTGGCAGAGCTAAGAATAAAACAAGGTGCAATCAAGGCGGGTATTTTGCAGGATGTACGTAGTGTGCCTTTTGATGCGTGGCATGCTACTCTCTGGAAGGGAAATCTTTCATGCAATGTGATTGAAAAATGCAAATTAATCAACTTAAAGTTCGAAACCCAAAGTATTCAGAACGAGGTGTATAACAAAGAGGTTGCGATTGTAAGTTTTCTGGATGAAAGAGCGATAAAGAACTCGATGAACACAAGGGTTAGTCTGGAGTTGGTATCACTGAACCAGTTAATAGACCCGACAGGCACAAGTTTGATGTCATGGCAGCAAGTCAGAGGTATAAGGGAAAGAAGCATGAGGGGAAAGACACCTGATTGGTTCAGCAGGATCGAAGAAAGGGTTATGATAAACAAGTCCTCAAGGGAGCTTAAAAGGGAATACCGACTAGAAGGTGAAAGTAGTAAGCTTTCGTCACCAAGAAGGAAAAAAGTTCGTAATGATAAAAGGTGCAAGGATTGGGTAGTAGTAAGAAAGGAAAACTCAACTACACACGTTCTGGGACGCATTAGCAAAAAGTTCACGCGCAAAGCCATAGTAGAGCATTGGGTCGAAACCCAAAAAGTGAAAGGTGCGGTTAGAATAAATAGGTGTAAAGGCTGTGCTTTAAATAAAGGTGGAAAAGAGAATGATTGCCAATTCTCAATAGAAATGAAAGAGTGTATTAGCAGAATAGATGGCATAGTCAAAAAGGAGAACGACTGGTTAATGTCATTCCCTTTGAGCTATTATAGGCATACGGCTTATAAAAATGCACCTAAAGATCAAAATAGTACAGAAAGATTAGCTATGGCGGTAGAAGTTAACAGAATAGAATTTGAAATAATTAAAAAACAAGGGTTAAGTAGTAAAATTACGAATTTACTATTAGGTATGGTTGGAAAAAATATACAGGAGGAAAGATCAGATTATGTCTTTTATACTGATGGTTCTTGGTATAAGGAGGAGGAAGGTATTGAAGATAGAATGGGTTCTGCTTGGGTACAAGTAGATAAAGAGGAGGAGACGGTAAATTTGTTAGGGAAAATCAGGGTGGCCGATTGGCCTTCATCGACGAGATCTGAATTGGTTGCAATTCTTTGTGCGCTGTTAGTAGTAAAATTAGATTCTGTAGTTGTAGTTAAGACAGATAGTTTAGCAGCGATTAGTAGTATTGAGAATGTGTTCAGGTCACGAAGTTTCAAGAAGAGCCTTAAATTGAAAAACAGGTCAATTCTTGACAAGATTTATGAGGTAGTCCAAGTCAAAAATCTCTCCTTAGAGCTTTGTAAAGTCAAGGCTCACAGTGGTATAGTATGGAACGAACTTGCAGACAGGTTAGCAAAAGAAGCGGCGCATTTAGAAGAAGACTGGAAGTGGATACCTACCAATCCCACACGTTGGAATGCATCTCTGTGGTGGAATGGAAAACATATTGACACCTGTCCGCGTAAGTTTATTTTGCGGTTAAAGAGAAGAGCCGTCGAGGGAAGATGCCTTCTTTCGAGTAAAAGTCTAGCAGCAGAATATAATCATAATAGTGATAAGCTAGACTGGGCCTACAGATGGGCAAGGCTAAAGGAATTGGGAGGAGTCAGATGTAGAGGAATGGAAAGCAGTTTCAAATTAATACTACGAATCAAAGGAATGTTCCAACTTCTCCCAACACTGAATGAGTTGCATGCCCGTAAACCTTGGTTGTATAAGTCACCAAACTGCATTTTGTGCAAGGAGGAGACTAAGGAAACCATGAAACATTTAATTCGTTGTAGTTTTGCAGAGAATTTTTGGCAGGAGACAGAAAACACAGCACTGAGTGCTGCATGGGCAGTACTCTCGGACGAAGCAAGTTTCCTGTTAAGTGTTTGGGAATTAAGTGAAATTCTGTTAAGTGATAGTAAAGAAGTTCGCTTCAAGGAAAGAGAAGTTTATTTAAGTGGTCTTGTAGAAAGAGAGAAAATCGAGTTATTTTACAAGAAGGGACTGTCTAGAAAGGACACAAAAACTTGTATAGATGCATTTTTGTATGTAGTACAGGAGGGTTTCTATCGTGTTATTTGGAAGGAGAGATGCAATGAAGTCATCAAGTGGGAAAAAGGTGCCGGTATAGAGAGATCTTTGAAAAGAAAACGTAAGGTTTTTGAAGTTCGAAACAAGGAGCCACGCGTTCCGGAGCTCATGGAAGCTGAAAGAAAAGATAAAGAGCGGAAAAAACAGAAGAAACAGAAGGTGGAGAACTCAGTGAATGAGTTAGTCTAGAACTCAATGTTAAGTTAAATAAGAGGTTCGCATATAGTAAGTTGGTGGATACGAAAGTAGTTTCTTTTTTTATGTAGAATTTCGTTTTGAAGGTAGCTGAGGACCTGAACATGCTCTCGTAGAAATATATGAGAAAAATCGTATGTCGCTGCGATACTATCAAACATCAGTGCAACAACCGTACCTGGGCACTAGTGGAGTAAGCCAGGTATTAGCCTATATTATAGTTAGTTTTTAGTTCATGTATTTTTTTTACGTAAACTGCTAATAAAGTAGAGCATGGTTGTAAAGTTAAAAAAAAAAAAAAAGTTTATAACAAAAATTGTTAATAATATAGCATTTTTATAAATGTTAAATTGCATTAGGAAAACAATTTAAAGAAATTTGGCCTGAAAAATATGATGCTTATATGAGTTTAGATTTTAATAAGTAAGTAATGCAGTAATTTTAAGGATATTTAATTTATAATATAAATTTCTCCTGAATTATATAATACATGTAAAGTAGCAACAACTTGCAAAGGTCTTTACTTCAACAGGCGACCTTCAAGATTAGAACGTAATGGATATGATGAAAAAGTATACTTTAGCAATACATTTAGTCCGATATTCAAATCTGATGACACAGTCGGTGGTTTATTTTGTATAGCACAAAAAACTACTTAAAAAGTTTTAACCACTCGAAGACTAAAATTACTTGGTCATCTTACATCTAGTTAGTACTTATAATTTTAATTACTTGTTGATTATAGTTGATAATCGTTACGAGAATTATATTTATGGAATTATATTTAGGATAAATGTATGCGTCGCTACTAGCGATGTGCTTATATGTCGCATTTAAATCTGATTGGTTAATTTTGTCGATCATTATTACATAATTAAAAAAGGCAATTAATCTATGCGTCGCCATTAGCGATGTGCTTATACGTTGCATTTAAATCTGATTGGTTAATTATGTTAGCAAATTACGACCTAAATTTGAAATCACTAATGCTAATTTGTCGCTATTAATTAGGCCCATTAAAGGTAGAATATTTTAGTAGCACAAAAAAAGAATATTCGTAGCATTCGTGTAAGCCTATGGACATATAGCATGAAACTATCATGTGATACTATATCTATGCGGTTGTAGCATATATACTAAGTTACATGATAACTAGCCAAAAAATTTTTAAAACTTCGGGTTAGAATTCATCAGATCAAGGCTAGCACCAAATATTATTAATAACGAATTATCGACTAGGTATTTAATAAAATAATTGATAAAGGCTGTGACATATATTACCTAATATCTATTTACTAAGAGACCAGACCCCCACCCCCACCTAAGACCAATCAAAATGCTCGATTTTGTTACACAAAAAAGTATATTTGTCTCAAATTTTTTTATAATTATGGTTAAATAATTCTTGATTTTGATTGGCTAGTATTCTAGATTGTGTAACCTAAGATCTCAGCTGACCCCCACCCCCTAAAATATTAGGTAATATATGTCACAACCCTAATAATCTTGGACAAAATTGATTTATTCCAGTCCAGTCAACCAGAATTCTAATATAGGATTCCAATCTGGCTTAAAAATCTCTATCCATAACCCGTCAGGTCAACTATTTTTTCAAATCGGGTATATGATTATTCAGGTTAAAGGTTGGCTAATGTATTTTATTAAGAATTTAAAAGCCCTCCTATTAAGTTGTAGAGTTTAATTTCTACAGATGATTAATGCTTGCCCAGTATTATCACATGGCAATTTAAATAATTATCAAAGTAGTTGTACAACAAAGATTGTAACAATTTAAATTAATAAACTATACATACTATATTCGGAATCCAATAAATTTAGACTAGCATGATTAGTAATAACACGTGATTGCCATTGTAGATAAAATGCTTCAGAACCGTATTAAATCGCAATTCAGTTATATCCAAAGACCCTATATTTATAAAGTTCCCAATAACAGAAGCCACAGTGCTCCTGATCCAAGATCATGAAGAAATAGAATGTAGGCTAATGCAGGTTTGATAGAAACAATATTCTGTTGCAAAGAATCTATGATGTTCAAGTTATTGTGTCATAGAAATTAATAAACATAATTAGTTGATAGTATTGCTCCCGCCAACAATGCTATATAGCTTATGTATAAATCACAATGTATGCAGTCTGTGGCAGGTGCATTATGCCTAAAATACCATAAAATGAATCATAAAAAAAAAAGTGACGTATAATTATATCATATATTAAAAATTATAAAATGTGCGACACCGTATATATCGCCATAATACTATTAAATAAACAATGGCGACGTATAAATGTGTTGCATGCTAAAATAAACCACAAATTACAGCATAATAACAATCAGAATTGTTTTATCTATTACCTTAAACTACTAAAATGAACTTCATGTGTTCGATCAATAATATGAGCGCGACAGCCCTTATGGAAGCTGGTCTGGATGAAATAATAGGCATGCAGTATCATAAGTAGGAAAATAAATACGGTAAAATAATAGACAACCAGCTAATATTTTTTAAAAAAATTACTATAGCTATGTTCGAAATTTGCAAAGAAACTGGGAAAATTATCTATACATGCCCAGACAGCTTCGAATTCAATGAGCTAATTAATATGGCGGATAATTTTTTAACAACTTAAGAAAACGTGGATGATATGATTCATATCAATGAAAATAATACAGTTAGCGAATTAAATAAGGACGAAATAGAAATCAATAATACAAATGGTAAGTACTTACAACAGTTGTGGTCTTATTTTCTATTATAATTCATACTAATAACCTTATATTGTTACTAGTTACCATACGATCAGAAGATATACTGAAAAACCTAGCATTCGATACATGGGAAGTCGAGTCATTCTTTATGGAATATAGTATTAGGAATGGTTTCGCAATTAAAAAATATAGAGTAGGACGTACTAAAATGTGCATGGTGTTTAGAAGAACCTTAAGTTGTAAATTTAGTGGAAAATATAAACCAAATAAAAGTCCGGAGGCAGCTCTAAAAGGAACACAGCGAAATACAAGAACAAAAAAATTAAACTGCCGTTGGCATTGTAATCTTTCATTAAATGAAAACAGTTCTCAAATCAAATTAACATCAATGGTCAATGAGCACAATCATAAGCTTTTACCTGAGACTCAGAAATATGGAATTAAATATCGGTCTTTAAGTGAAGAAGCTATGAGAGAAATCGAACTAATGACCAAGCATGGAAATTTATCATTACTTCGCAAAAAAATATTCTTAAAGCTCGTTTTCCGGACATGAACTTCCAGAATACTGACCTTGCTAATGCCATTAGTAAATTTAGAAGAGCAAAAAACTCAAATGCAACAAATGACGCATCGATCTTACTTGTGTCACTAATGAAAAAAAAGTAAACGATCCATGGTGGACAATTAATTTTGAACTCGACGAAGAAAATCGGTTGATTCGACTTTTCTGGATGTCACCTGAACAAGCTAATTTATGGATAAAGTTTATGATGTAGTAATTAATGACAATACGGCATGGACCAATCAATATCAAATGGCCCTCTCTCTTTTTATTATAGTCGACAACAATAATAAATCAAGACTTGCGTGCCAAGCTTTGGTTAGCAATGAGGTAACAATTACTAGTTCTTTTTAGTTGCTTCATAACTTGTTTCATATATGAGTATCATCGAGGAAAAACTCTTAATTTGAAAATAGGTTATGAATTTCATAACAATCTATTTAAGAATCGAGTATTTTCCCTTGGTGATACTCATATTAAATCGGTACTAATATTTTATATGATCCCTATTTAATAATAGACATTAGAAACATATATGTGGATCCTAAATTGTATCAATAAAGCCACAAATAAACCACCTATCGTATTATTCATGGATGCAGATCCTGCATTAAACACCGCCATATCCAATATTTTTCAGTAACATATGCAGCGCACTGCATAATCCATATTGGACAAAATCTTCCCAAGAATCTAAAGTCAAAGTTGGGAACCAAATGGGAAGAGTTTATAAGAAGTTTTTACCAATGCAGGAATAGTCTTTGCGAACCTCTTTTTGAAAAAAGATGGAAAGGCTTACTTGAAAAATACCCCATGACTAATGATTATTGCTCAGAGTCCTTGACCAAAGTCATCGATTATGGGCACGTGCATACTTATGCAAAATTTTTACAGCCGGTATCGAAAGCACTTCACGGGTAGAGGGGTATAACTGGATAATCAAAAAAGAGTTGAGAGCAAATAGTATGCTTTGTGAACTTGCCGAACGCCTGGATTAACGATTGAAAGATAAAGCACAATGGGAACAGTTTCATGAGTATAAAACTTTAACTACACTGCCAACAGTACCCATGACTGGTCAGGATCTCTTCTCTGAGATAGTTGATGTGCTAGATAAATATACTACTAAAACGATCAGTGAAGCACTTAAAGTTGAGATGGGCCAATGTCTTTATATTAATGCGAACAGAATTGAGCCTACAAGTGAGGAACTGACTCGAGAACAGGTAAGTAAACATTTTGAAATAAAGCCAGATTAAAATGAAATCTGAAATAATACAGTGTCTTATTAATTTTGAGTCGAGTCGAAATAAAATTTCTTGTAGTGCTTTTAGAGTTTGGGTTTTGGTTAGGGTTAGGTTTGGGTTAGAGTTAAAGTTAGGTTTGGGTTTGGGTTAGGGTTAGGGTTGTTAATGGAAGAGTGTAAATAATTCTAAGTGCTTAAATAAGGGTTTAATCTGATTTCATTTTGATTTGGAACAGCTATTAATAATTTTAGAGTCTAACATTTGAATAAAAATAGGAAAACGATAAACAAACTTACGATGGATTTATAGAAAACCAATATGATGTGAGGCATATAATGCTTCAATCTATAATCGATGAAATTGGACGTGAAGACATCAAAGAAATTTGGAAAGTTACTGATTTGCGTGCTGAGAAAAGACACCATGTCCATTTTGTAGTAATCGTTAATCAGATTTCTTTTTTATGCTCTTGCCTTATGAGTATTTCCAAAGGCATTGTATGCCGCCACTATTTTCGCGTAATGATGCATTCGGAAATGGCTGCCTTTCATATTTCCATGATACCTACCCGATGGTACAAGGATGTGTATCAAGATCAAGAATCATCGAAAGAAGATAATATAATATTCAACCATAAAAAAGTTGCATTTAACCAGCCTCGACAATTCCAATACGCAAAACAGTTACCAAACCAGTCACTGCATTAGTTGCAAAGAAAACTGTTAATAAAAGGAATCAATACGGACAAATCTGGGGGCTTGCGGGACCCGAGCTATACATAGATAGGTCACTATTTGCTTTTGCTTATTTTTGACTATTATTTTGTAGATCTTTTCTATATTTAGTAATATTAATGCTTATTTTTGACCATTTTTCTATAGATCTTTTCTATTTTTAGTAATATATTAAGATTTTTTAAAATAGTTAGCTGTTCATAGATTGCTCGGGGTCCTGGGCTTGCACATGAAGCCACTCATCTTGCCATGGACAACGAGGATAGTGAGATAATTCAGGTCCTAATGAAGTATATCGATAAGAAAAAAAATAAGCAACAAGCAACTAGATTACAACAAGTTGCTATGACTGATCAGTAACAAAATAACTCTAGAGATTTGTCAGTTGAACAACATAGCACCGAACTAAAGATATTGCCACCAGAAGAATCTGAATCTGAACTAGAAAATGGTGAAAAATTTGAATCTGAGCTAGAAAGTGGTGAAGAATATGAAACAATGGCTACAGAACCTGTAGTAAGCCTTGTTAATGTCCAGAATCCCTCTAAAGTCGTTGGTAAAGGGAGACCTCCAAAATGAAGAATAGTAAGTAGTGTTGAAAAAGAACAGAAACCAAAGCGAAGTAAAAGTTCTGTTCGTGGTTCATATACATGTCAAACATGCGGCCAACTTGGTCATAACTCAGCATTTTATAAGAAAAAGTGATCGCAGGAGTTGATCTTAAATACATATATAGAGTAAATTTAGTGTTATGTTTAATCATGTAATACAGAAATAAACGAACATGATGCTTATATTTTATGCAAAGTAGTTATTATGCTAAGTATGGCCCTATTTTGTAGCTAAAGTTTCGTAATAACCTGATAGAATTCAACTTTATCGTTGAAGTTTGTACAACAACACAATGTTGTCCAAACTATTTAGGATGTTCTCAACTACTTATCTGTTATCGAACATTGTGATAATTAGTAACACAAGGAAAATTTCCGGCCTTAGGGTTAAATTCTTCTCATCAAAAGCCACTTAGCCGACATCAGGGTTATAGAAATTAATAAATTGTCATTTAGCGTGAGTTGGCTAAATGAGCTATCATCGAAATAATTGGCAAAATAAGGCGACAAATAAAAACATCGCATATGACTAATTTTTAATTTTTGCATTATATTATTTGGCGATATATAACAATATCACACCCAAAAGCGACGTATATGTATAATGCAGGGTGGCGATGCCTATTTAACTCTTTATATTTATTGTGTTCTTATTTAAAATACATTAAATTTATGATGTAAACAAGTTTTACACCAGGTGATGCTAGTATATAAATAATACGCAAATTAAAATATTTATTATAATTGTATTTTACCCACCGGATAACTCAATAATTTATTTATCAATTTTATAATTCGGGTATCTGGATAGCCTAACAGTTAACCGGTTTTTGTACCCTAGGGTACGCCTACTAATCTTTGATCGCTGCATATATACTTTAAAATGATGCAGATCCGATCACTAGATCATGAGAATTTTGCCTGTAAAAATTGTACGTACGTACGAAGTTCTTTTTATCATATTAATACTTTTTTATACTAAATTAATTAATTATTTTTGTAATGAAATGGTTGCATGCGTCACTCATCATTAACCCAGATCTGACCCGACCCGGGTTTTTTCTGACCCGGGTCTGACCCGACCCGGGTTTTTTTTGACCCGGGTCTGACCTAGCTAAGACCCCTAGTCACCGCTATGACCTTTGACTTTTTCAAGAACGAGTTCAATTTTCTTAGACTTGATTACATTAACTATCTTGGAAATCCAGAAATAGTTCTTTTCCTTATGCCACCTATTTACTCTAATTTCATCTTCCAAATTCTGTATACTGGCAATTGCCGCTGTACTATCTGTACAAACTATTACTTTGCTATTAACTGGTACCATTAACAGGACTAACCAGATTGTGATAGTTTTGGGCTTTGTAGATGAGAGCCATAAACTAAATCTAATACTACCTTTGGCTATAACTATATTCGGTTCTAAACTAATTTGAACCCAACTTGCTCCCATAGCACTCTGACACTGCTGTCTAGAGAGAGAGCCATCCGTGTAAAATTTGTAAACCTCTTTTCTGTTTAATATATTTTGTTCTAAAGCATTCAAAAGGTCTGCAGATAATAAATATATCGTTGGAGATTTAAGACTTGATTAAGTGCCTGGCCAGAGAGCCCTCAATCGTTATCTGCAGGTTTAGAATGCTAGGGTCTGAGACATCCACTATTCCAGACTTCTTTCTGGCTATTACTTCTTTGGGAACAGGTAAAACTTTTTGGTTCACTACATTTGAATTCTAGGAAAAACGCCTTGGATGTTTTCTTTTCGTAGCCAACTAAGGCAACCTTCTTTGCTACCATGTGAGTTTAGATTACAACTGCTACATTTCTCAAGTACCTGTTCTGTTTTCTCTTTTTTAAGGTTATATTTTGTCCTGCCAATGTTCTGCTAAAACTTCTCTTTTCTTCTTTTTGATAATCCATCTAACATTCATGCCATTTTCCTTGTCTTCTGTAAGCACCCAATCCTTGACTCTGTTGTTGTTTTTGATACCTACTTTATTGGGCGTGATGGACATAACATTAGGGTTGGAAGTACAGAAACTTTCTTTAATTCTTCTGTTCAAAAGATTACTGAGGCATTTTCTTTCAATTGATTTAAACCATGCTGCTACTTTGCTTTTACATGACCTTCCTCTAGGGATGTTAATGGAGTAATGTACTCCAGAGTAATACCAAAGTATATCCCACTCTATGCCGGTATGGTTTAGACTCTACACCACCCTGGGTTATTAAGATACTATTAATCGAAGTAAGTACTCCGGAGTAATGCTATTAATATCAAATGGTTTATACTCCGGAGTTATAAATAATTATTTTTTGATTTTTGATTTTTTGCTTTTATAATACCTTATTTATTATTCAAACTATTTATTATAATATTTATTACTTAACTATTTATATTTATTACTCTTAAACTACGTATTTATTACATTTATTATAACCTCTGATCCCTTTCTCACCCAAATTAATTTAATTAAGTTTGCAACAATGTTATTTATTACTCAAACTATTTATTATAATTATTTATTACACTTACTTTTAAACTACGTATATTTATTATATATAATTTTCTCACCCAAATTAATTTAACAACGAAGTTACTCATTATAACTATTTATTATTCAACTATTTTTTTTTTTTTATTTATTCTTTGACAGTCTCGCTGGTACTACATTAGTAAGTTTACATATAAAAACTGAAGCTTATCTATGTATTAAACCTTAGATTGCAAGTCCAACATCATCTGGCTGCGTCAACCGTGCCCATATGCGACCTGTCGCACTAACTTCTATAGAGTTAGGGACTATTCGTCAGCCCTGTCAAAGACTAACTTTTAAATTTTTTCTACCTAAGCTACCAAGTAGGATATTTAAATCCGCAGAAAAAAGAAATAAAAGAAAGAAAAAGAGGTATATAAAAAGGAGAGAAAAAACTAAATCAACCTAAATGAATAACCAAAATAACAAAAAGAAAAAAAAATATTTTTATATATATATATAAAAATTAAATTATTTTTTTTTTTATTTTAAAAAATTTTTTTTTTTAAACCTGTACTAGATTGTAAAAATTATATAATACACTAAATGAATAAGTCTCTACTCTACATCCATCTAAGCATTATATATAAATGGGTAAAATCATAAAAACCCCATAGAGAACTTTGCGTCTAAAAGAACCTTTTAGAAAGAAATTTCGTGTTGTGTTTCCTCCAAAATGCTTCACATGTCATTCATTGTTTATTTTATAAGGTCGAAACTCACTTGTAACTTGATTCCGGTTAGGTAGGCACCTTCCCAATTTGGACGAAGTAAACATTGCCGATCTTTTGGAGGGGGTAAGCTGGATTTCTCACTTTTTGGTGAAATTTCGAAAAGCCCAAAGAGAAATATCGTGAGTACCAAAGTTGTAAAGAGTGTAAGAGTTATGCTTTGAGGAATAATAAATCTGACCAAAAGTCTACTTCTGCTTAAGCTTCTGTAGATTTTGACAAAAAACTTCAGGGTTGTTGCCCTACTACGTATTCTATAGTAACAAAGTCTTCCACCCGGAGAGCCAAACCCAAAAGAAGAAATCTTTTTCAACTCTATTTCAGTTATCTCACATCCGATCTGAAACTCTTTATCCAAGCCACTTCTAGATAAAGCTTTTGTTGTGTACAGATATATTAACTTCAAAGTTTTCATAGGTCGGGTTTAGTGGAAAATTTGGTACGAGGGATCATTGGAAAGAGTTGTGTGTTTTTTGATTACTCAACTATTTATTACTCTTAAACTACGTATTTATTATAGATATTTTCAAATATACTTTTGCTTTTTGCTTATTTTTTTTTCAACAAAACCCGAGTTCGGCTTTTGTTGTTTATATTATATAACCAACAAAACTCGGTTTTTTGAAAAAAATAAAAAAAAAAAGCAAAAAGCAAAAGTATATTTGAAAATACCTTATATTTCCAATCCTTTTCTCATTGTGACTTACCGAAACTGGTTATTTACTTAATACAAGCAGCCTAGCATTGTTTGATTTCTATTTTTAACTGTTCTCCTGAGTTGAACGCAATAAAATTTCTCGTTCAAATAGAATAAAAGTTACGTCAAACAAGTTTTAAAAGCCCCTGGTGCTCACTCACCTAATATTGATGTAAAGAAAGTTTGTGTATACATAGTACATATACATATTATATCTTATAATACCCATACGGCAGCAATTTAATATAATTAGATTTTTAAAGGGAGACCAAGAAATAACGATAGATTACGAGCAGGAGATTTAAATAAGGATAAGCAAGGACCCCGATATAACTCAGATCCAGACTCAAAATTTTAATATAACTTTATACACTTAATTTTATTAAAAGCTTTATACAAAATTATCATATAAGTTCAAATTTTACTATAAATTATACAATTTCAGATTTGAGTTTATATAAAAAAAAATTTTTTTAATTTTCTGTGCAGATTTTTAATAGTTAACAATTCAATAATCTGCACAGATTATAAAAAATAAACTATATGCTCTTCTATTATTATTATTATTATTATTATTATTAAATACTAAATGCTAGCTAATTTTTCATATTTAACAATGTAAAAATATATATTTTTATTAAAAAAAAACCACAAAACATATTACAAAAGACACCACAAAAACGCCTTAAGGACACACACAAACACCATAAAAGATACCACACAAATACCATATAAATACCATAGAGACACTACTGCACAAATACCATAAAGACTACCACAAATGCCATAGAGATACTGCAAAAATGCTAAAGAAACACACACAATCACATAAAGATACCACACAAATCGCCATAAAGACACCATAACCGCTATAGAAAACCCACCATACAAGTGCCATAGAAACACGTGAAAACTGACGAAAAACCTATTGTGAACTCAACTAAAAACAATGAACCTATGAAAGAACCCACGAAAAACTTGTAAAAAAAAATGAAAAAATTACCAAATCACCAAAATGATGAGAGATCCACCAATCTAAACATAACTTTACGAAATTCCGAGGCTGGCTTTAACTACGGCTCCAACGACGGCTCCAACGATGGCTCTAATGACGGCTTCAATAACGGCTCCAACAACGGCTCCAACGACAGCTCCAATGGATTCCTTATCTACATTCTCATTCTTGGCATTCAATTTCAGCACTCCACCGAAGCACAAGCCTAAAATAAAGAAAGTAAAGAGTTAATAATAATAAATAAATAAATAAATAAATAAAGCAAAACTTATCTTTAGTTCTAGTATCTCCCGGTTCTAGTAACAATATCATTTGTATTTTTTTAGTTGCTGATATTTTTCGTTGGTTATATAGCGACCACCACGAGAAAAATCGTTATCTGCCGGGCTAATGACGTTGATGACTTATAACAAACAAAATAAAAAAAAATTATTATTTAAAAAAAACTAAAAAAAATTAATAAGACGATAAAAAAAAATTAAAAAAAAATTAAGTTATAACTTAAAAAAAATCTTATAGATGATCTAGATCTAATTTAGATCTAGATCCGGGGGACGAACAGAAAATAAATAATAAAGAAATACGTAAAAAACAATAATTAAAAAAATAAAAAAACTTAAATAAAAAAAAATTTAAAAAAAAAATAAATTAATAAAAACAAAGAAAGTCTTAAAAAAAATTAAATAAAAAAA